>CM035430.1:62881569-62884069 GCA_020310875.1 Ceratopteris richardii | reverse complement strand
AATTTTAAATCTTTTTGCTGCTCGATTTCCTTGAGTAGGGAAAGTCTCCTTTCAGCCTTGGGAGATTTTTGAATTGAGCCTACATGATGTTCTGCTGCTCATTAGATTATTATGCTATGACTTTTATGTGACTAGAGGCTCTCAAATCTGTAATTTAGGCCACGCTCTTGTTGAAAGGTAAAAATAAAACTAGATGCCTAAAATTTCTAATGCAATTGAAAGTGCACAATAGACAATTCCACAATACTAATGCTGGTTTGATTCCAAAACATGACACTTAAGTGTCTTTCGCCACAAATTTCTAAATATCGGACACCCTGTGCAAAGAGAATTTGAAATAATCAATTAACATATGTACTAACTTTAATATAAAGGCTAATAAAAAACTAAAACAAACTAAATCATTTTTCTTGTTCATGTTCATAAGCTCCTAAAATACCATGGTAGTGAACAAGATGAGAAATATTTATTAAATGTAGTAATTTTTTGAAAGAAAAAGTCAACCGTATGAAAGAATAAATTTCACACATTACTAGAAACAAAGAGCACATACTATGAAAGACAAATTCACTAAAAAAAAACTTTCCCAACTCAAATAAAATCAATTACTATGACTTTGTACATAAAAAATAGCAACTAAGTTCTACATATATGATTCAAACCGATTTACAGATATCCATAAAGATGTATGAATATACACTTTCAGACACAGTATAAAGACAACAACCAAGATATACACATAAAATCAACTTTTATGGTTTTGCATACAAAAAATAAAAACTAATATCTCCTCATATGATTCATACCAAGTTTATGGATGCAAACAAGGTTGTACATGTACATTCTACCAAACAAACAAAGATATAAGGAATGAGTCAAAGTTTAATTATACAAGGCTAACCAGTTTATAGACATCTTTCACAAAATTTCACATCTTTAGACACCACCATTCGATTGTGTGGGCATCAACCAAGGTCCGATGCAAGCCAAAGCGTATGCACGAATGTAGAGAAGCCAATTTTTCTAGGCTAAACAATATCATAAGACCCCAATCAAGACATGCACATACGAAACAGACAATATCTGAAAATCTAAAGAAAAAAGTGCACGCCTTTGTACACCAAAAAATTCTACATGTGTGGACACCAACCAAGATTTGCAAATACAAATATGCATATCAATAAAAAAATAGAAATAAGCGCTAAACTTTTAGCTTGATGTCCAATAGCACAAATTACTTCCTATCAAGAAACATGATTCACTTCCAGATAAAATGGAAAGAAAATAAACTTACTATCTAGTTTACATTGTCAGAAATCAACCAGTTTTGGTCACCAATGCAGCCATGGAAAGAAGATGATGTTAAGGTGAACACCAGCAAAGAACCTGATATCGCTTCCCCAACGTTTAAGCGAAAAACCATTTAGAACATGTCATAGCCTCCACAAACCTACACAATTGAGCTTTCGCTTTTATGAATGACTCCTGCAAGCCAGTAGTGCAATGATGGAGCATTCTCATCATCGGCCATTTGTATCCTGGCTTATGTGTCTACGCGCGCGCGCGTGTGTGTGTATGTGGTGTACAGACCGAGAGAGAGAGAGAGAGAGAGAGAGAGAGAGAGAGAGAGAGAGAGATAAATAGAAAGCGTATGTATTTTACATCATGTAACGAACCATAGAAGATACATCTTATACAACTGACAAATAAGTACAAGTTCCTTGCGCAGCAGTTTCTTGCAGATACACTCAAACCACATGCTCTTTGAGCCAATAGATGCGTTGAGAAATGAGATTTCGTATAGTTCCATGTTCAAATCTCACGCTGTATATCACTCTCGCGCTTTCTCAGTAAGGGTGAAGATCATGAGCAAGGCTCTACATCATCATCACATTATTATTATTAAATAGAAATTCAAAAAAGACAAAAGAAAACAAACAACACACATCAAAATCATGAACACAGGTTAATTTGATTCTTTACGAGAAGGAAAAGCACTCCAACGTAAAATTCCATTCAAATGTATGTGATCAGACCTGTGCTTGAGACCTGAAATACATGAATGGAGTATATTGCAGAAAGTTTGATACTCGGGATGTGTATATATCAGCATACCTATTGCATTAGAGTACCAAATTTATGAAATTGGAAAATCTCTCTCTCTCTCTCTCTCTCTCTCTCTCTCTCTCTCTCTCTCTCTCTCTCTCTCTCTCTCTCTCTCTCTCTCTCTCTCTCTCTCTCTCTCTCTCTCTCTCTCTCTCTCTCTCTCTCAGCCCTTCTTCTAATGGTGTGGCTAAAAGATATAATCGAACTCTTTCTGAGAGGGTGAGATGCATGCTGTCCTCAGCTAATCTCCCTCATGGTTTTTGGGAAGAGGCTCTTAAAACTGCAATACATATATGCAATCGATCCCCTCACACATCCTTGAAAGGTGACATCCCTGAAGAGGTTTGGTCTAACAAACCTGCTTCATATGATCACTTACGCGCCTTTGGATGTG
>CM035430.1:62854069-62864069 GCA_020310875.1 Ceratopteris richardii | reverse complement strand
GCATCATTTGTTACATAGATGGGTCCCTGGTTGAGGAACTCTGAGAAAGAGAGAGAGAGAGAGAGAGAGAGAGAGAGAGAGAGAGAGAGAGAGAGAGAAAGAGAGAGAGAGAGAGAGAAAGAGAGAGAGAGACAGAGAGAGAGAGAGAGGATCGCGGCTGGAGGTTAAAAAATCCTTGTGAGAGATAAATATGCCACTGGTTATACAAACATCAAGAATTAGGCATATAATGGCAAGGAATATGTTTATTAGTAAGATTCAGGCTGTAACATGAACGGATAAATTTAAATTGTGAACACTAAACTCTTCAAAGTCCTCAACCACGCACAAAGACGCAGCCTCATATACTTCCTATTACATATGCAGCTTCAGAATTACTATAACCTAGCTAGATTGTAAGCAATGAACGCTTGAAAAACAAGTACAATACACGTGCAGCTTCAAGGTTGTAAATCATCAAGTTCATAAATAAGTGTAATACGACTTTGAACAACAGTTTTGGTCATATCTATAAATCGAAGAATCTCTTTTCTTTTATCAAGCTTGAAAAGGTACTATGCATCTATTTACACATAAAGTCTAAAGCTAATAAGGCCAGCTTTGTTTGTATGAATTAGAGTCTCTAAGGCCACCATCATATTCGAGCACATCTTACACATTTTTTCTGGCTCTTTCTTCTTTTCTTCTCCATTTCTGATAGATAATTTATTCACAAAACATGATTTTTAGTTAGAGATAAACATAAAATTTATAAATTTCCTCTTTGACTCGAGCGTTTTATGTTAAGAGAGGTGAAGGAAACACACACACACACACACACACACACACACACCCACCCATGCACATCATCTAAGGATACGAGATTTTGCGCAACAATTTCATATGATCAACAACTAACAACTAATGATAAAATTGCCTTTATAAAGGAAACTTAGGCGTCAAAGCAAAAAAGTCCTTAAATAATAGAACTTAGTTACGGTGAACAATGAGTGGGGACACTATCGTTACACCAAAGTGTTCGGATTTTAGTATTCAGGCTTCATTCAAATTTTAATTTGTAATATTTTGGGACTGTTTACATCATTCATTGTAATTTGTATATATTCATGAACAATCTTTTTAGATTAGGAAAGGTCAAAAAGTCATACCATTTCCCACAAATGGTCATGAATGGTCAAAAAAGACAGGCTGAAGTAATCACGTATTCCTAAAGTACTCAAAGAGAGCTTTCCAACCACATATAACACTTACGCATTCACCAGCATTTGTATCCTCAAAAAGCAAACCATAAAAGCATGTTTTTCAAAGTGACACATGATAAAAGCTTATCAAATCAAGGTGATTTAGATCCTATAGCGGAGAGCAATGACACATCATCAACCAAAAAGCTAGGCACTCAAAAAAGAAAGTTAATTAAAGCTATTATGCAAAAATCTAATGCCAAATATAGTTTAGTGCAAAAAAACTCTCAAGCATTAACCTTCTTTTTGTTGATTTTTCATTGGGCGGTCTTCTATGGACTATACATATATGAAGAGTATTTTTTGCCATGAATATGCATAATATTATATATATGGATGAAGATAATTGTTCTCTAACTAGTATAGTTGCAAAACCAATGTATTTTCTTAATAGATTCAAATCAAAATGGAAAATAAAGCACATGTAGTTTTTTGGTACGAATTGGTACGAATACATACTTTTACGTACGGTATGGAAAGTACGTGCGTGTGCATGGGCGCACATATATATACCATTTCCCATTTCCTTTCGTTTCTAAATTTTTGAAAACTTTGAAACTCCATTTCGGACCGATCTGTACCGATCGTTTCCACCATGCCACAACACTATGGTGGAAGTGGGTACAAGTGTCTTTCAAAGTGGAAGCCATCTTGGTCAAACTAAAAGGCAACCATGAGAATCGGTAATGTCCATACCGAGTACGAAACATAGTCTTAAGGACATCATCATGATGCATCTGTTTCCGATCGTATAAGAACATAAGATCAATCTCGATGAAATAACACATCCAAGAATCCATCTATGAGGTCATCTATCTTCAATAGTGGATACTCGTTCTTTATGGTCACTTTATTGAGACACTTATTGTCCATGCAGAAGGCATGCATAAGATAACATCCACATGATCTTGGCTCATTATATGAAAGCCCAAGACTTTTTGGCACCGCTCGATACTGAGATGCATAGATGCCACAACCTTGACCCACCTCTCGCTCTCTCGAATGTCCAAATAATATACCACTTATGGATGGTAGACAATGATAGTGTCAAATCCAAGGTCTTGCAGTAAACAAAAGAACCTCTCGCGACGCTCGCGAACCAATTGATGATGTCTTCGTCGTTGACGTCCGTCAAGCGGGCCATGTAGATTGGACGGGCCCTCCTCTAGCTGAGGATATCTCAATCCCGAGGTCTCTAGAATATTCTCCTCATGAGCGCCCAGATCTGTATGAGTAACTTGCTGAGAGATCCTGCCTGTTTCCAGCGCCCCCGTCTTTTTTAGCCTTTCTGCCCTCCTAGCGCTCTGAAAGTCTCCAACGAAGACATCCGGACGCTCAACGATTCGTCCAATCATGAGACTGCCTATTGAACATCTGATGGCATGTCGCTCCGACCTGGGCTATGCGAGATCTCTCTTGATCTTTACCGGGTGTCCCTGGCGGTCTCTCATAAGACGCTCCCTTGGGTACTGAGCCCCGCCGTTTTCGGAGTCTCCGACATGAGAGTTAAGTCATCCTCCATCGAATGATCAGGTTTGAGTGCCACCCACCATGAATATGCACGACCTTCAACATGAGTTGGAATGCCCAATGTGTTGGGCATTACCAAGTTGTAACTAAGCCAGTGTGTATTGAAAACTCTTCTCGTATACCCAATCGCATTCTCCTCATATTCCTTCTTGTTCCCTCAAAATGTTCAAGAAGAAACCGAGGTGGAAGGGTATTCGTTGCCACTGTCGAAGTTGGGACATGGATGGTCCTCAATAATCCAACCTCTTTCTTGGCCTCTAGCAGCTCATGACAAAGGGGAGCCACTAAAGAACTCTCATGACAAAGGGGAGCCACTAAAGAACTCTCCATAAGTTATAATGGGGTGGAAACACCATCGGGATGTTGTTTGTGCATGTCAATAAGAATGAGAGCATGTGAGAACTTCATGCGTTGAACCCGATTGGCTCAAGTAGATGGCTGAGAAGTAGTGGGCTATGGAAAAAACTTCATGGCTATGATGTCGATGGGGAAGGTAGTAGTGTGTACGACGTTGAATGTCCAAAATGATAGCTCTCTTCTCGCATGCAAATCTAAGCAAATGGTGTGAAGTACTTGGAGAATGAGTAAGAGAGTTCTTTATAGTTTTTCCTTCTACAAAACTATAGAAGGTCCGTAGCCTCCTCACGTTTACTAACTTCCTTGACTAAAAGAACAGATTTTGTCATCTCCACAACCGAACTTTCAGCCACTTACCAATTTTGTAATTAGAGAGAAAAGGCAAGATTCCATTTTGATAATTTATCACACCTTTTAGAAGGCTGCTGATGTGGCAGATGCACAACCATCTTCCGATTATGGGTCGTTGTTAAATTATAAAAAATAAATAGATAAATAATAGTTTTCTTTTAACAAATATGCTGCCTTGTTTTTGTTGTTTTGGCTGGAAATGATCAACCCCTCCCAAGAAAGGTAGTTATGGCTGAGGTGGAGCTGCAAAGTTGCCCTTTAGGAAGCTGCATGGCTGCCCATAAGGTGGCTTTATCGTCATCCCTCCAAGCTCCAGCAGCAAAGTCACCAAGGAATAGGAACAAGTCCTGGGAACGGTGGTGTCCTTGGGATGCGAACGGAGTCTAGGGTGTCTCGAGGACGTGTCCGCGGTACTGCACTAGAAAAATGTTGAGTTCTTCAAAAACATCAAATGCAAGTAATGTACAATAATGTGGTAACATATGAATGACCAGTAAAGCTGGCTCTAAAAACTCCAAGAGAGAGGCCCAAAAAAAATTAAGTTTTTGGCATAAAAACTCGTCCCACAACCACAATTGTCTTGATCTCTGTCCCTAAACAGCCTCATCACAAGAAACCATCCCTTGGACATGTCCCAGGACCTTTTGCTGTTTCACACAATTGTAAGGGGATGCTAACCATCCCCAGTAGGCATCCTTAGATTTTAGCTTTTGGAGACTGCATCCCTAGGCCGAGGACATGTCCCCTCCTGTGACTTTGACCAGCAGGCTGCCCTCCAAGCCCTAGGGCTGCCAAGGCTGCCCCAGAAATCTCACATCCATCATGGGCTTAAGACTCTTTCAGCCTCCCATTTCTCGTACAAACAAGTGGAGCTATTCCTCCAGCCAAATACCCTGTATGGGCAGTCCCATGTTGTATGCCCTCTCCTCCTGCAATAAGGAGAGGTATACACCCATAGCTTCCATCCTAAGGATGGTAGAGAGAGCTAGTTCCTATCGCCATGGAAATACAAGGTGGAGAAATCTTATTTGTATTTCCACCACCAATTTGCATGTGTTCCCCTTGCTCCCTCCTCCTGCGTCCCACACCTTTCACCACCCCATGCAAGAGGGTCGAAAGCATGTCAAGCTCAACCACCCTAACTCCTTGAGTTCTAGTGGCTTTGTGCACCCTCCAATCATACAAGCATAAAGGAGGTTTGATAACAATGTTAGATCCTCCTTGTTAGACAAGAAAAAGATAGAGACCATACTCGTAAATTTTAAAAACACCAGAAAGGTGGGCATCACACTCACTTTCCAACCATAGAGCCAAATGGGCTCACTCATGAGCTTGGGAGTCTCTAGTACTCCGGGAAGCCACCTCCAAGTACTAGTATTCCATACCACCAGCCTTTACAAATATGGATGTAATGATTGGTGAGGCTCTTCCAACAAAGGCCAAGATTCCACTCGTGGTACATACCATGAATGACATATGAGCACCCTCGAGTCCTACTTATACAACTCAACTAAATGACTTGGTTTACGTTGAACAAGCCGGATCCACTACATAATGGTATGATGGCCTCCTAGAGACATGCTCCATATGCCCATTTAAATGTCCTAGAAGATTGGAGGCATAACACACACACACACACACACACAGATACATACATAGTTGTTTCCTCATGCAAAAGTAAACAACACCTCATGTTTTTGACCCCAATGTTCTTGAGAGATGTTCTCGATGTGTGGGTGACAGCACTTTTCCAAAAAGTACACAGGCCCTATTCAATCACCATATAGAAAAGTCACATTGTTGTTTAAAGCCATGCTTTCAATCAATTAAATTAGCTCACAAACTTCCGGAAGCAAAGAACACTCTTCCTCATAGTTTCATCATCATAAATCTTCTCTGCAAGCCAAAAATCACCTCCTCTCTCTCCTCCATAACTACTCTACAGCTTAATTGTGTAATTTTCAAAATACATCTCTAATTGCCAATTTTCAATAGAAGCCCGTCATTAAAGTTTGAGCATTCCTCAAAAAGGTAAAATCTCATTTACAATAGGTCAATTTCAACATGCTTGAAAGATGTTCACAGTTCAAGTTTACACATGTTTCACAAATTGAGGATTTTGATGCTTAATGCTTTGGAATATATGAAAAATTTAAAATGCATCAGATTTGATGCAAGAACACATAATTTTGGGTGAAACTTGGGCATTTACAGTTTGCGCAAACGTTTCAAAAAATTTGAGAAATTAATATTTGTGCCTTATCTTTAAATATTTGTATATCTTTGGTTATATGCCTTGTAGAGGCATTCCACATATAAAGGTACACTTCAATTGCAAAATTTGTGCAATCTAGTTGAAAAATTCAGATTTTATAAATTCTTGAAATTAATTTTCTTTGGATTTCATACTTATGTTGCAAACATTGGTCCATCACTTGCACATGTTCTTGACACCTCAAAGAAGAAAATATGCATTGAACTAAGCTCTATGTGACCTATGAAGCCTTCAGCCTTCCTGTTGGCCATGAATCATGGATAAGTAGTCATGCAAGGACTTAAGGCACTTCATGCTATGTTTGAGAGAGATCAATTAAAGCTTCATGTATACATTATGCAATGACTTACAGCACTGTAAAAACAACTATGGTGGGAGATTTGTTTATTCAATTTAAATATTGTGATATGATACATTCTAGTTATTAATACGATATTCCGAATATTATTAATATTTACTATATATTCTTAATATTTTTGACAAAAAATTAAGAGGTGTCACACACCGTCGAAAATGTTTGACCTTATCTGTCAGAATAAGGATATACGTCAAAAATTAGAAGTCAAAAACACATTAGAAACAACTATGCATACATTCAAACATACACACACACACACACACATATATATATATATATATATATATATATATATATATATATATATATATATATATATATATATATATATATATATATATATATATATATATATATATATATATATATATATATATATATATATACACACACACACATATATACATATACATATACATATACATAGTTGTTTACTGACACGTCAGTAAACTTTAGCTTACGTTACTGACTCCGAGTACCTGACGACTGTAGCTGACTTGTTACTAACGTTATACATGGTTTCCAGAGTAGATTCGGTTCGCGAACCGGATTGTTTCGATACGTTTAACGGTTTGATTCATTCGGTACGAACCGTACGGGTTCGGTTCGATTTTTTTAAGCCATCATGTCACCAAAGATTGTGCGTTATTTTGAAACTCGAGCCCTAAGTTCTAACGACCGAAGTGCTTCGATATTCGAGAGCTGACCAGCGACCACATTCGAGGCTCCAACCCGTGAGACTTGCGACTGTAGACTGTGTTAGCACTGAGCTTGCAAGTTGCCAATGGCCATAGAGCTTAAGCTCGAGATCTCTCAGTAGTGAGGCCATCGCGTGACTCCGTGAGCACTCGTGAGCACTTCAGCACTTGCGAATCTATCGAGGGCCGAGGCTTGCAGCTTGACCTTCTCGAATCAATGCTTTTTTGAGACTCCGAGTGCAATATTCAACCATATTCAACGTTATTCACACTAAGCATTCACACTAAGCACTTGAGGTGACCACCATATTCAGCCTTGGCCATTGTCCCAAGTGTCTTGCATTCTTCAATTGTGAGAGCCCTTAGTGTCTTGCATTAACTTATCAATATGCCTCGAAGCATGAATGCCATGTGGGATGTCCATACCATTAACCACTCATTGGCTAATGCTCAAAGTACTTCGGGCTCAGGCACCCGTAAGTGGACATGCAAATATTGCACGAAGACCTTCTCTACCACGACTACACGACTTATACGTTATGTGTCTGGTTTAGGAGGAATGGGCATTTCTACATGTGATAAAGTTCCTCCGGAGATTGCTCAAATTGTAATACGTGCTCATGCCTTGGCACAAGAGGCTCGTGTTGCACGTCGTCGTGATTTGGCCTCGGCCAACATCGAGATGATGGGGACATAGTTGCTTCTTCAGAGATGACGCAACCTGAAACTAGTGCTACTCGGAGTCGAACTTCATCACAAAGAGTCGGCACTATGGAAGAGGACTCCTCGACCCCTCCTACACAACGTCCTAAGCAAGGACTTAGTGTCTCATTTATATCCTCGGCCATACAAAAACAAAGACAAAAGGCCGCAGAGATACAAATTGCGAGGTGTGTTATTGAATGCAATCTTGCATTCAATGTGGTACGTACCGAGGCATGGAGACGCATGGTGAAAGCCATTGCTCAGGTTGGTCCATGCGATGATTGGTATGAAATTGACTACAAGCGATTGCGTACTACCATGTTAGATGAGGAAAGGGATCGCATTGAGGTACAGTTAGAGCCTATTAAGACAGGTTGGATGATGTATGGATGTTCCATCATTTTTGATGGATGGAGTGACGACGCCATATTATAAACATCCTGGTGTCATCTTGCCTAGGTACCTATTTCCTCCGTGTTGTGGATGCTAGTAAAGCGGGAGTTCGCATTACGGGTGAGTTTATCTTTCAGCATATCAAATCTTCCATTCTTGAGGTTGGAGCTGAAAATGTGGTACAAGTTATCACATATAATGCATCCAACTGTAAGAGAATGGGGGAAATGATTGAAGATGAGTTCCCCAAAATAGTTTGGACACCCTATGTTGCACACTCTGTAGATCTCTTATTAGAGGATGTCAGGAAACTACCATGGATAGAGCCCATTGTGAATGATGCCAAACGCATTGTGAATTTTATACGTAAAAATCATTTGGCGTATTCCGTTCTCATAGCACCATGGAGATGATTCGGCCTGCAGATACTAGATTCGGTTCCACATATTTGGTGTTATGTAGACTTCAAAAAGTCATAGATGCATTGCGTGTGACCATCATAGATCGCAGATGGACAAACGTACCACCGAGCTTGGAAAGTATTGGATGAGAGCTTTTTGGAAAGTTATGTGCAAAGGAAAGTATTGGATGAGAGCTTTTGGAAGGAAATTGATTCCATTGTTCCTGCTTTGAAGCCCATTTAGATCTTGCTTCGTATAGTGGACAAAGAGGGTTCTACACTTGGACTTGTCTACCATTTCTATATGCAGATGAGACAGGCTATCGTGTGAGGAAGGGAACTTCCACAAGAGAGGTATAAATTTGAATTTTGATATGTATGTTTCTTTTATTTAATATATTTATATAAAAATTCAGATTTAACATTGATTTTACTTTGTAGGAAATCTGACATTTTACGACTAGTGGACTATCGTTGGTCTTTCCTATCTAGACCCATACATGGATTCTCGGCACTCTTGTATCCATATTTCAAGAGTCCGGCTTTATGGGCAGAAGGCCAACTACGACACATGAAGGATGAGTACATGCAGCACATCATGTCCCCTGACGATCAGCTTCTCTTTGATAGAGATTTCACAGGCTTATGCACGGAGTACATCTATGCGCAAAGAGGTGACTGCAGAGCCATTGGAGTGGTGGCTACATTATAGCTATGGTCACCGTTCAATGGCTCCACATGCTCTACGAGTCTTATCACAGGTATTTTTTTTGTATCGATAATTGAACATTGATTCAAATCTCATGAGTCATTAGTCATGACCCATAAATTATAATCTGTGTAGGATGCTTTCTCTAGTGCATGTGAACGCAATTGAAGCGCCTATTCTCTCATTCATACAAAGCTTAGGAATAGGTTGACTCTACAACAGTTAGAGAGGTTGGTCTTTTGTAAGGCCAACTTGAGATTGGTGCATGACCTCAAAACAAAAACAGAGAGACCAAAACAAGTATTTTTTCATATACTTGAGTTTATGTCCTTCATTCTTTTAAGTTTAATATTACAAATTGTAATTCAAATTTCTTTTTTATCATTTATGTAATGTATAGGTACCTCCTACCATCTTTGAGAGTTCGATGGAGACAGAGGACGAGATGACAGTTGTTCGAGACGAGCAAGAGGATATCTATCGCATGCTTCACTAGGAGCTAGAGAGTATTGATCGCAGAGTGACACGTGCACATGCTCGTCGATTGGGTATTCAGCCTCAGATCGACATTGCATCTACGAGTGTAGCTCCAACGCCGGTGTACAACAGGAGGCGCAAAATGCGCCCACGACGACGAGGAGAGCGAGTTCATGAGGCAGATGACATTGACATAGCATTGATTACACTCAGATTGTCGAGCCAGAGTACGATGAGGATGGAATGTCACTGTCATTGGAGACATTCCATCAAAGTCATCATCATTGTCTTCTTCGGAGGGGATGGATGATGAGGAGCATGATGATTGATCCCATTATGTAGAGTCTATACTATATAGATTAGTCATTATGTGGAGTTCGACACTCGACAGTGGACTCAGGCTTCATAGATGTCCTTTCTTCGTTATGTTTTTGTATCAGGATTTCACTTGAGACATTTCATGCTTCATGTATTATTCACGTACATTTTGGTTCATAGTTAATACA
>CM035430.1:62724069-62851569 GCA_020310875.1 Ceratopteris richardii | reverse complement strand
CATGAGGCATGCTTTCTGGCTATGCCAACGTATTCAGGGTTGGTGGAATACTTTATTCTTGTTCCCTATTTGGGAAAGAAAACCCACCAAGACAGATTGCACATTTTTGCTCTTTGATAATGAAAACGCTATTTCAGACTGGATAAGAAAGAGATGTGTGTTTTTGCTTCTTTGGAATATATGGATGCTGAGAAATGCCAAAATGTTTGGAAACAAGGTTTCAGGTCGGAATTTCTCTTGGAAGCTTTGTAAAGCGCACCTAAGATTGGATATAGCAGCTATGCCATCTGTGGACAGGCCTGCTTTCATCTCATTTCTGGAGGCCATTTGAACCAGTGCCTGAGGGTGGTTTTTTGGTTTTTTTGGTTCAGTGTTGTAGGTCTCTGCGGGGAGGTTTTTGTTGGTGCAAGACAAGCCTACACACATTGGCTTGAACACTTGGAAGAATTGGTTTGGAACCCATGAAGGATATCTCTATGAGAAGCAAGAACCATAGGAACCTAGTCCTATGTGATATTATCTTTTACCCCTAGTAAAAGTCTTTATGACTTGGCATCTCTTGTAATCACTTACCTACCTCATAAGTCGTGGAAATTTGAATGTTGTAATGGAGAGAATATCTCCCTACTTTTAGAGGAGAGATTCTAGGGAGCCTTAGTTTGAATTTCAAATTCAAATGAAGAACAAACTCCTATAAAAGTTGAAGAAGAAAAGTCGCGGGTTCACTCTCTCATTCTAGCTCACTCCCCGAGCCATTTGATCATTGTAACTCATTGTGTGTGAGTGCTACCTCATAGCCAACATCACAATACCTCATTTAGCTATGCTTGTCAAGCTAATGAGATTGTACAAACACATTTATCAATAGAAGTATACATTCATCATCTCTGTTTTGTCTGAGTTTCCTACTCCAAGTCTGTCAACTTCAAAAGAGCATATCTCAGGATCTACTGAACCAAATCAAGAGTTCTATAGCTCATTGGAACCAGCTCAAAGTCTACTACAAGCATACAAAGTCTTAGAGGATTTCATTCAGCCATTTGGGAGAAATCCGATTCGAAGTGCACACTGGTCTGTGTCTGCAGAGTTCCTAAAAAGTCGGGGGTGATTATAATTTTGCTAAAATTATTTCTCAGTGCATAGTTTATCAATTGAAGTGATTCCACTTGTGATTGGTAGCTTACTAAGGTACTTTAATACTCCCAAAAGGAATTGTTCCAATTTTAAGTGTGCTGGTCACACTGAGTAAAAGTCTGAGCAGGTATCACTACAGGAATAGAAAGTTTTTCTTGATTCTTGAAGTACCAAGTTATCTGTTTTGGTTTGATCATTACCCAAACCATTTCCAAAGTACATATATGGTTTCTTTATGTCATTTGGAAGCTAAGCTAGTGTACTAAGCATATCTGAAGAGGAAAGAGGGCAGGTGTGAAGCAGGATTTGCAGCACCAACTGATTTCCTGAGTGCATCCATCCATAACTCTCAACAGTGGTATCAGAGCAAAGAAGGTAAACATGGGTGATGGTTTCCCTTCCTTCATTGACAAATTGGATAGAAATAATTACCAGGCTTGGTCATTGAGAATGAAGACCTATCTACAAGGGAGAAGTCTATTTGGATACATATCAGGAGATGAGGAGTTGCCCTCATTCAAGACTAGAGGACTACCTACAAAGGATGAACATGAAAGGCTCAACCAATGGTGTGCAAAGGATGCTTTGGCAAGGTCTTATCTCTTAAACTCTATATCTGACTTTCTTTTACCACATGTAAGGAATTGTAAGACTTCCCAGGAGACTTGGGAAACCTTGTCAAATTATTTTTCTTCCAACACAAGGGCTAGGAAGAATCAACTATGGATTGAGTTCACAACTCTTAGGAAGCAGCCCAAGCAATCAGTCTCAGAGTATGTGACAAAGATCAAAGATGTGGCAGACCAACTAGCAAGCATTGGAGAGGAAATTGAAGAGGAGCAAATAGTCAGGCAAGTGACAAATGGACTCAAGGCAGATGATAAGTGGGAAAGTTTCACCACTGCAATGGACCTCTACATGGACATGCATACCCCTGATCTCACAACACTCATGGCCAACTATTTACACATGAAGCAAAGTTTACAAAGGCTGGAGATCAATCAAAAGGTAATAACCCCTCTGCTCTCTATACTGAAAAAAAGGTTAAAGATAAAGGCAAGAAGAAACAGGATGAAGAAGGCTCTACCTCTCAAGCTAATTATGCAGGGAGAGGTAGGTCATCTAGAGGAAGAGGCAGAGGAGGTAAGTCAGGTAGGGGGAGACCCTAAAACTCATCACCATGCAACATCTGTGGATTGTCCAACCATACCACAGATGAATGCTACAAAAACTACAAGAATCAGAGAGGAAGAGGCTACTCAAGAGGTGGATACTCTCAAGGAAGAGGCAGATTCAACCAACATCAAAGCTACAATGGATACAACAACCAATACAACAACAACTACAACAACAACCACAATGGAAACTACCAAGGTGGATTCAGAAATAGAAGAGACTACAACAACTACACAGAGGAGCAAGATGACTCCCTATTGATCATGAATATGACCTCCAAGATAGGTACAAATGATGATCATTTATTTTACATTGACTCAGGATGTTCTAACCATGTAGCTGGCAATGTGGCACTACTTTCTGATTTGGAAGAGCCCAAGGGCAAACATCAGGTACAAACAGGTGATGACACTAAACACTCTGTTGTCAAAATTGGAAATGTGAAGACATGTGATGGTAATCAGAACCTATTAAGCAGGGTACTCTATGTACCAACAATAACTAAGAATTTAATGAGTGTTGGTCAGATTGTGGAGAAAGGTTTGCAGGTCAGATTCACACAACATGGAGCATATGTGGAGGACCCAAAACAAGGATTCAGAAGGATAGCCAAAGGGGAGAAATCAGGTAGATTATTTACATTTGAGCTAGAAGATACAAAAAACATTGCTTTGTATAATTACAAGGATCAGACACTTTCAGAGTTAGAGATATGGCATAAGAGATTAGGGCACATAGGAGAAAGAACTCTAAAGCAAATGTGCAGGGATCAATGTGTGCTTGGGATACCTAATGTATCCAAGCAACACATGATTTACAAATGTGGATCATGTCAATTTGGTAAGTCTCACAGATTACCCTACTCAAGGAAAGGTTTCATGCATGAAGACTACCTAGACTTGGTACACACAGATGTTTGGGGACCTAGCAAGGACCCTTCCATTTCTGGTTCAAGGTATTATGTGTCCTTCATTGATGACTATAGCAAGTGGACCATTTTATACTTTATGAAGCACAAAGATGAAGTGTTTAATTGTTTCAAGAGGTATCTTGCACTTGTTGAAAATCAAACAGGTAGAAGCTTGAAAAGGCTAAGGTCAGATGGTGGACGAGAGTACTTCTCCAATGAGTTTGAAGATTTCTTGCAGGAAAGAGGCATCAAAAGGGAGATCACTACAAGGTACTCACCTGAACAAAATGGGGTAGCAGAAAGAAGGAATAGACTTATAGTGGAAACAGCTAGGTCTATGCTCAATGAGAAAAAGTTGCCAAATTACCTATGGGCAGAGAGTGTATCCACTGCCACTTATCTCATCAATAGGTTGCCATCCAAATCACTTGATGGCATGACACCATATGAAGCTTGGCATGGTAAGAGACCCTCTCTGGATCATTGCAAAATCTTTGGTTGTGTAGCATATGTGCATATTCCCTCACAGGTAAGAGGAATAGACTTATAGTGGAAACAGCTAGGTCTATGCTCAATGAGAAAAAGTTGCCAAATTACCTATGGGCAGAGAGTGTATCCACTGCCACTTATCTCATCAATAGGTTGCCATCCAAATCACTTGATGGCATGACACCATATGAAGCTTGGCATGGTAAGAGACCCTCTCTGGATCATTGCAAAATCTTTGGTTGTGTAGCATATGTGCATATTCCCTCACAGGTAAGAGGAAAGCTAGATCCAAAGGCTGAATAATGTATCTTCATTGGTTATGATTTGAACCAAAAGGGATACAGATTCTACAACCCCACAAACAAAGGGTTCAAGGTAAGCAGAGATGTCATATTTGATGAGAATGACTCATGGTATGAGAATGAATGCAGGAAAGTGAGTTTACCCTATGACATGGAAGAAGATTTTCCAAAGCTTACCAAGGAAGAGCCAACTAAGCAAGAAGATTCAAGCTCAGATGATGATACAATAAACCTTGAAGAGTTCAAAGCTTGGAAATCCAAAGGAAAGATGAAGATGAAGCAATTAGAGGATAAGCCAGAAACTTCCACTCAAGCAATGAGAAGATCTCAGAGAGAGAAGAAGAAGCCTATCAGATTTGGGTATGACACATCACTTGTAACTAAACATTCTGTATATCTTGCAAAAGACTTGTTGAATGAAGAACCAGGTACCTATGAAGAAGCAATTACAAAGCCAGAATGGAGAGAAGCCATGGATGAAGAGATAGAAGCTCTCAAGGAAAGTGATACTTGGGACTTGGTACCCAAGAAGGACTCTATGAAGGTGATAGGATCCAGATGGATCTACAAACTAAAGAAGAATTCAGATGGAACAATAAACAGGTACAAAGCTAGGTTGGTAGCCAAGGGTTTTGCACAAACCCAAGGCATTGATTATGAGGAGACATTTTCTCCTGTGGCCAAGATGCCAACTATCAGAGTTTTGGTGAGTGTAGCTGCATCCAAGAATTGGAACATGTACCAATTGGATGTGAAGAATGCATTCTTGAATGGATGGATATCTGAAGAAGTCTACATGTCACAACCACCTGGCTATGAAGATCCAAAAAAGGTACATTATGTTTGTAAATTGAAGAAGGCTCTGTATGGTTTGAAGCAGGCACCTAGAGCATGGAATTACAGATTGACCACCTATCTCCTAGACCAAGGATTTGTGATGAGCAAAGCAGACACTTCTCTATTCATAAAGAAAAGTAGTTCAGAGGTAATTTACTTATGTGTTTATGTTGATGACATCATCATTACAGGCAATGATGTCAATGGGATCAGACACATCAAAGGGCAAATGATGAAGGAATTCAAGATCAATGATCTTGGATTATTGAAGTACTTCTTAGGTCTTGAATTGGTGTACACAAATTCAGGTATCTACATCACTCAAAAGAAGTATGTACAGGATATGGTCAAGAAGTTTGGTTTGCAGGATGCTAAGGTATCTACTACTCCAATGGAGGTTAACCAAAAGCTAAGTGCTCATGAAGGAGAAGAAATCAAAGACATTACAGGATACCAAAGTATGGTAGGTAGTTTGAACTATGCTACCTTGACAAGAATTGACATAGCATATGGAGTAAGTGTGCCTAGTCAATTCATGCACAAACCAAGGGTACCTCACCTAGAGGCAGCAAAGAAGATCATGAAGTATTTGAAGGGAACACAAAGTCATGGTTTGTATTTTCCTTATACATCAGATATTGACATAAAAGTTTACTCAGATGCAGATTGGGCAGGATGCAAGGATGATAGGAGAAGCACCTCAGGATATATTTGCTTTGCAGGAGATAAGCCTATCTCTTGGTCAGCTAAGAAGCAACCTACAGTGGCTTTGTCATCCACTGAAGCAGAGTATAGAGGGCTTGCCAATGCCACTCAAGAAGCTATCTGGTTGAAGCTTCTATATACAGAGTTAGGTCTATTCACAAGACCACCTATTATCTTTGGTGACAACACTAGCTCTCTTCACCTTGCAGCAAATCCAATTTATCATGCCAGAACCAAACACATAGAGGTTCATTACCACTATGTGAGAGAGAAATTGCTAAGTAAAGATATACAATTGACATATGTATCTACTAATATGCAATGTGCAGATTTACTTACAAAGGCATTGGATGGAAACAAGTTATGCAGATTCAAATCTATGATTGGATTGCAGGAAGTAATTGAAGAATGAAGAAGAAGACTTAAGCCAAAGTGTTTGGCTTGAGGGGGAGCTGTTGGTGCAAGACAAGCCTACACACATTGGCTTGAACACTTGGAAGAATTGGTTTGGAACCCATGAAGGATATCTCTATGAGAAGCAAGAACCATAGGAACCTAGTCCTATGTGATATTATCTTTTACCCCTAGTAAAAGTCTTTATGACTTGGCATCTCTTGTAATCACTTACCTACCTCATAAGTCGTGGAAATTTGAATGTTGTAATGGAGAGAATATCTCCCTACTTTTAGAGGAGAGATTCTAGGGAGCCTTAGTTTGAATTTCAAATTCAAATGAAGAACAAACTCCTATAAAAGTTGAAGAAGAAAAGTCGCGGGTTCACTCTCTCATTCTAGCTCACTCCCCGAGCCATTTGATCATTGTAACTCATTGTGTGTGAGTGCTACCTCATAGCCAACATCACAATACCTCATTTAGCTATGCTTGTCAAGCTAATGAGATTGTACAAACACATTTATCAATAGAAGTATACATTCATCATCTCTGTTTTGTCTGAGTTTCCTACTCCAAGTCTGTCAACTTCAAAAGAGCATATCTCAGGATCTACTAAACCAAATCAAGAGTTCTATAGCTCATTGGAACCAGCTCAAAGTCTACTACAAGCATACAAAGTCTTAGAGGATTTCATTCAGCCATTTGGGAGAAATCCGATTCGAAGTGCACACTGGTCTGTGTCTGCAGAGTTCCTAAAAAGTCGGGGGTGATTATAATTTTGCTAAAATTATTTCTCAGTGCATAGTTTATCAATTGAAGTGATTCCACTTGTGATTGGTAGCTTACTAAGGTACTTTAATACTCCCAAAAGGAATTGTTCCAATTTTAAGTGTGCTGGTCACACTGAGTAAAAGTCTGAGCAGGTATCACTACATGAATAGAAAGTTTTTCTTGATTCTTGAAGTACCAAGTTATCTGTTTTGGTTTGATCATTACCCAAACCATTTCCAAAGTACATATATGGTTTCTTTATGTCATTTGGAAAGTGTACTAAGCATATCTGAAGAGGAAAGAGGGCAGGTGTGAAGCAGGATTTGCAGCACCAACTGATTTCCTGAGTGCATCCATCCATCACTCTCAACAGTTTTTTCGAGCATGTATATTATTCTAAGGATCAGTTTTCTTAGTTTAGTGTTCTACTGGGAATAGGGAGACTTTTCCCTAATATTTTTTTCAATGATATATATATATATATATATATATATATATATATATATATATATATATATATATATATATATATATATATATATATATATATATATATATATATATATATATATATGAGAAATGCCAAAATGTTTGGAAACAAGGTTTTAGGTCGGAATTTCTCTTGGAAGCTTTGTAAAGCGCACCTAAGATTGGATATAGCAGCTACGCCATCTGTGGACAGGCCTTCTTTCATCTCATTTCTGGAGGCCATTTGAACCAGTGCCTGAGGATGGTTTTTTGGTTTTTTTGGTTCAGTTTTGTAGGTCTTCTGCGGGGAGGTTTTTTCGAGCATGTATATTATTCTAAGGATCAGTTTTCTTAGTTTAGTGTTCTACTGGGAATAGGGAGACTTTTCCCTAATATTTTTTTCAATGATATATATATATATATATATATATATATATATATATATATATATATATATATATATATATATATAGTGAAAAGATCACCTTAGCATTAATGGGGAAAAAATTTACAAGGAAAAAGGGAAGGCATTTCCTTCCCCTCATAGACTATTCCCAAACAAAACTTCCTACTAACAAACTAAAGAACCATGATCTTCTAGAAAATGTCACATCCTATCCAAAAAGGAAGCAATTAGCGATCTGCGTTCCGCTGCCATGACATCCAAATCCAACCTCATTCTTGCTTTACATAATGCCCAAGAGAAGCGCGGTGCAACACTCTTATTCCCAAACAACATCTTATTTCTGAATAGCCAAATATGCCAAAGCAAGAGAAAGACGCATCTCTTTCTAGCCCAGTCCGCAGCTTTATTGTCCGAATTAAATAGGAGAAATGTGCAACGAATTTGGAAGGCCTACTGTCCCAAATGGGAAAAAGGAAAATACAATTCCACCATCTTTGGACGAGCGGGCAGGACCAAAAAGCATGACGCATAGACTCAACACGGGATGCACAATGTGGGCAATGAACACCCTGAATACCATGCTTGGAGAGAAAAGCCTCTAACATGAAATACCCCGAGGAAATCCTCCACATTAAAACTTTCATCTTGTAAGCAAGGGATGAGTCCCATATAGCTGAAAATCTTGCATGCCACCAAGTTGACGTTTCACACATTTTCCATCTAAGATTGCACTGGGAATCAATGCCGCCACGATCGACCAAAGAAAGATAATATGTTCTAGCTGCACCATTCCACCATCGTGTATGTTTAGCGAAAAGCTAGTCACGCCAGGGATGAGAAGCATCAATCGAAAGCGGAATTTGGAATTTCTGCAAAAAGAGAAGTAACTGCACCCATTTAGACCTATAGGCTGGCCCACAGCGTAAATCCTCCGAACGGTAGGGAAAGATAAGAATTCCCACTTGGAATCATAGCACTTAGCAATACTGTCGATTCCTTTATTATTGAAATATCGCGCTGCCACACCCAGAGAATAAGCTAGAAGCGGGTTGGATAAGAAAGACCAATATGGGGACATAGAGCCAAAAGAATTTCCTAAATAACGTTGTCGCCCATTCCATTTCAGGCTAGAAGCCGTCTGTTTGAAACTCCTGACTAGCATGGATAGTGTGGAAGATGAAGATTGAAGCGGGGCATGGGAGAAAAACTTATTCCAAACACTCAATTTCCAGCTGCCTTTATAATACACTTCTGCATTTTCCATGATCTTTCAGAAAACGTCTGTCCAAAGGGGTTTATGAATCGAAGTAATACGCATGATAAAGGCTCCCGCCTAGCCAACATATGAGAATGCAGATGTAGAATACCTAGACCTCCCTTACTCTTTGGTTGACAAATAAAGTCCCATGAAGAGGCAACCAAAGCGCGATTGTGTGCCTTATTCCACATGAATTTTTTTATGAAACCATCGAAGATATACAAGTGACATTTCTTCCAATCCAACAGCAATAAGTAATACATGATGTAGGGCTGCAAGAAAGATTGTACAATCCTGAGCCCGGTGTATAGTGGCCATTGCGCTACGTGCCACACATTCAACTTACTTTTCATCCTACAAATCACCCATTGTATTTGCTCCTTGGTAGAGACATTACAACCCAGCGGATATCCCAGATGATGGAAAATGACACCACGCTCAATTTTATTCCCCTGCAAGGAAGGAAAGTGAAAGTGCCGCGCAGATATATTAATGAGGGTGGACTTCCCCATGTTAATGTTTAACGCAGATGCCTCCAAAAAAGGATTCAGTGAAGCAAGAATAATTTGAAGATTATCCTCACATGCCTTTGCAAATGCCAAAGATAAAGGTATCATCTGCAAATCCAACTGCAATGTGTTGAGTTTCGTGTACAGAAATACCATGAATAGATCAAGATTCCATCTTAGCTTGTAGGAGATAAAACATCGGTGTAAAGGCCATCACATAAAAAAGAGGACTAAGGGGACACCCCTAGCGCACTGACCATCGAACCGGAAACGGATCTGAAAGCCTTCCATTAATTTCTACTTGTGAAACACTGTTCTGAGATAACAAATAGATAAGACGACAGAATTTAAGGCCGAATCCAAGTTTCTTGAGAGTTATGGCAATGAAATCCCAACGCACACGATCAAAAGCCTTCTCAAAATCAATTTGTAAGCCAACCACCTCTTGTCCAGATACCGAAGCATATTCCATTAACATTTGCGTGAACAGAATGTTATCATAAATCGATCTCTTGTGAATAAACCCAATCTGAGAAGGGTGTACTAGCTTATTAATAAACGGCTTAAGCCTAAGAGCGAAAATCTTAGCAAATATTTTGTAGATAATATTCATCATTGAGATAGGTCTCCAGTCACCAATCCATTTCGGTAACTCCACCTTAGGAATAAGTTTAATTTTCCCTTGCTTGAATGAAAAGGGCATTTTTTTATCTCTCCATATTTCATTACAAACATCAACAAGAAGTGACTTAAGGGAGGACCAAAAAGCAAGAATAAACTCTTTAGTGAGACCATCCAAACCAGGCGCCTTCCCATTCTTAAGAGAGCCAAGGGCCAGAAAGATTTCTTCCTCTGTTATGGAAGATTCACAAGCAGCAACCGTTCGCGAGTCGAGACACTCAGGAGTATATGCAAGGGCCTCATGAAGCGCGAAAAACCAAGAGTCATTGGTGGAATACGAAGCAGCGAATAAATTCCTGTAATGATTCGAACAAGCATCCGCTATGGAGTTCCCATCCCACAATTCTTTGCCTTCGATCTGTAGAGATGAAATAGTATTTGCGGCGCGCTTAGCTCGCAAAAAATCATAGAAGCATTTTGAGGTAGCATGTAGATCATTCACGTCCATGCATCTACTCGAACTTTGGCGGAATTTATAGCATTATTTTCAATATAATGCAAGCATCTGTAGGCATCACACAAATGCGAATAATCTCTCTCCGAGAATAGGCAACCCATATCAACCTTCTCGATTAACGAAAGAATAACCTGTTCAGCCTCCGCTTTAGCCGCTTCCCACAATCTCGAATTACACCTTGCATACCCACCACAAGGGCTTCCCATTTCAAGGAGGCAGAAAGTTCTGAATCAAACACCTCTTGGATAAGAATATCAACCTTTGCTTTGAACACCAATGTTCGAATCCACGCATGGTTGAGTCTCAATGGGATCCTGTGGAGTCTATCAAGAATATTGGCTCTCCAATTAGAATCAAACAGGGACAACAAAAGAGGGTTGTGATCTGAAAGCAATATTGTGGAATCAACCCACATTTTGGAAACAGGAGAGAGCGCATAAACATGGGAGAAATAACATCTGTCTAATCTGCTCATAGCCTTTCTATGCGATCTAGAATGGAAAGTATAACGAAGGGTATGGCCTCCAATGAAACCCCATAAATCTTTGCAATTCAAAGAATCCAGTATTTCATTCCACAAGCACTTTTCCTTCGATGAGATCAAAGAAGGAGCAGTAGTACAGTTTGTATCTATCTCAACCATGTTGAAGTCACCACACATTATGATACGAGCATCATCCCAAAGTTGTAACTTCCGACAAGAACGAACAGCTTGCAGCATGTTTTCCCAAGTTTTAGCTCTTTCCATCGGAGAATTCGGAGCATACACATTTAGACAGACATAAGAAACCTCATGTAAAATGAGATGAACAATCAAAAATCTTCTGTGAGGGTCATCAAATAATACTTGAAAAGGAATATCCTTCCTGATGATGAAAAGGCATCCTGAGTAACCGTTCTTAAGACCATTATAACGCAGCTGAAAGTCTCTAGTGTGCAAAAGCAATCCCGCATGGTCATGCTTTTTATGTTCTTGGATCGCCACTAGATCCAATTCATGTCTGATAATCCATCTCCAAAGCCTTGTCCATTTTCCGTATTGTCCTAATCCTTGAATATTCCAAGTGGCTAGCTTCATGATGTTGACGGAGTGGCATGAGAAGAGTCCATGTGGGCCAATGCCGGTGCCAAGTCTTGAAGTACAATATCCATATTTTCATAAAATTCTGCCATGTGGTCATCCGAAGCGGGTGAAAAATTAGTTTCCTCAGTGGGTAAAGCTGAGTAGCCGGATTGAAATTTGCTTCGTTTCCCCCGAAGAAAAGCTTTTTTGTACGTCACTTGAGTAAACCCATCATTATCAACCACTCTTTTCCCAACTTCCTCTCCATTTCTCCTAGGGGGATCCATTGCCACACCCTCTCCCTCTCTTCTCTTATAGACATTAAGTTTAACTGGAGTAATCGGGGCTACCAGATGTAAATGTTTCTCCACTGCTCTTTCCTTCCCCTTATTACCGATGCCTTGAGGAGGTGACGGTCTAAGAATGTCACTGTTACGGGAATTTAGAGTATTCAACATGTTCCTTGGCCTTCCAAAGATGTGTTCCTCCGGAACCAAAATTTCACTGCCAGGGCACGCAGGAATGAGGTTTACTCCACTTTTCAAAGTGGGGCAATTTTTCGAGTAATGCCCTAAGTTGCCGCAATGAAAGCGGGACCCGGCCATGTTTCCCCATTTCAGATAAATAGCAATCCTCCCCACATTAGGTACATTTATACCGAGTGCCTTTGGAAAAGGTCCGGAGGTATTCCACATAACACAGATTCTGTTCTTATTGGGTGCAGAGATAGAAGGAGTATATAATAATTTCCCCAAGACCTTAGCCACCTGTCCAATACTACTCCATAAAAAGGAGGGTAGATCTATCAATTCCATCCAAACGGGGCACTTATACAAAAG
The DNA here is from genome assembly GCA_020310875.1 of Ceratopteris richardii. NCBI lineage: Eukaryota > Viridiplantae > Streptophyta > Polypodiopsida > Polypodiales > Pteridaceae > Ceratopteris > Ceratopteris richardii. The sequence continues at coordinate 62,839,171 of CM035430.1, read as the reverse complement.
CTCTTCTTTCATTGCTTTTACTGGCTTCCACGGGAAGACATGGGCCATTAAACCACATAGGAAAATTGTTTGTTGCTCCAAAAAACGAAGTTTAATATCATTATCATTGAGGATCACCTCAAAGAGACCGTGCCCTGAGTAGAATACCTTGTCGACGACCTCCTTCTCTACACATGCATTGATTGCATGTGCCACGTCCACTGCCAAAGGGATACGAGTTGTAAAGAAGAGGAGCAGTCCCCTTTCATGAAACATACGCGTAGAATCCCAAATGAAGGAAGGGTTTATATCCACTTTCACATCACCTTGAACATTTTCATCAAGGGTCAAAGCATCCTCCATCATTTCCTTTAACTTTCTCATATCAAACATATTCTGCTGAGATGACTGGGATGCAACTTCTGGTTCTTGAGATGCAATAGGTACAGGTACTATCTCCCCCTGCGAAAAAGAGGAAGCCATCCTGATGCAGCCCAGTAAACCTTGAGCTCTGTCGAAATAAAAACCAAACTGAAGAAGAAATCTGAAAACCCTCCTCTGTCCGGAACCTGTCACCAAGCCGTCGACCTAAGAAGACCGTCTATAGCGTAGATAGATCAAAAGCTTTTGTTCGGAGGCACACAAAAACCCTAACTGTCGAATGTGTAGTCGATCGCTGCCTCTGTCCTACCACTGTATAAAATAGAAAATTGCAGCTCGAAAAAACCCTCACGAGCACCGACGCAGAACTGTGACGATTCTGATGTGCCCGAAACCCTATGAGAAGAACTTCCGAAAGCTTCGAGCTTTGACAAAGACCCTGTGTAAACCCTAGGTTACCGAAAAAAGAGACGCTAACCCTCATATATCAAAGATATATATATATATATATATATATATATATATATATATATATATATATATATATATATATATATATATATATATATATATATATATATATATATATATATATACACACACACACACATACATAAACACATAGACAAAGAGATAGAGAAACAAAGAGACATAGATATTGTGAGTGTGTTACAGGGATCGCCTTTATTTTTGCAAGTACAATTCTTGAGGTGGACATGAAAAGTATACGCATGGGTGGTCTCGAACTCTTGCATGAGACATGCAAAAAGACGCTATCTTGGAGCATGCAAATTCTTGGAGTGCATGTCAAGGAAGGCATGATTGATCGTGAGCTCGCGAAAGGTGGAGATCCAAAAGACGAAGACTAGGAGATAGGGAGGGATTATGGTCATGCATTGATCATGATCATTTTTCAGCTTCTGGGACTCGGACTCGGACTCGGAGCTGGACTCGGACTAGGACTCACACTCAGAGCCGAACTCGGACTCGGAGCCGGACTCTGACTCGGAGCCGGAGCCAAATCGAGATCGAGATTGAGTGGATGGTCGGGTGGATGAGGCTTCACATTGAAGCTATTTGATAGGCATATGGATGGATGGATAGATCGATGGAAAGATAGGTAGATAGATAGATAGATAGATAGATAGACAGACAGGCAGGCAGGCAGGCAGGCAGGCAGGCAGGCAGGCAGGCATACATCATTCTAATATTGCAAAATAAAAATCTGATCATGATAATCAGAGTGGCATAATGATACAACATTGAAAGCATTAAAAAATCAAACCCATCTGCCATAACCATTATTCTGAGAGATTCAGAAACACAATAAAAATCTAATATATAACATTGAATATGCTCATCAAATACAGAAACATAAGGGTTAGGAAAGTGAGATGCACCTTTTGTTGAAGTACAGTCCATCTGCTTCAAGCATAGGAGCAATCTTTTTATCCAAGCGCTGCATAGTCAATAGCATCTTTTGCATGTTCTCTGCAAGTTCTTTCTCATCTAAAGTTGTCGCCACTGAACTCTATTCCAAAACAATAAAGCAAGTGAAAAGACCGACGAAAGAGGTCTTTGAGAAAGGACGGAAAAGAGGGTATTCTTCCATTTTTCTCTATTGGGATTCTTCTTCTTTTTTCTTTATAGGGAGATCGGAAATTTATTATTATGAAAATAAAAAACATAAAAAAAATAAAAAAGAAAGAGGAGGGGTGGGGGGGGGAGACATGCAGTTTATTTACTCATTTCTCTTTGACTTTCAAGCTAAAACCTGTCAGCTTCTAAAGTTCAGTAGCTGTGAGAAGCTTTCAAGTTCTAGACAAACATTACTGCTTCCTTTCAAGGAATATATACACTAACACAAGATTTCCGAAAAACATTTCCTTCCCAATCCCCATTGTCAACCATAAAAAGCACGTAAATAAATATATCTCCATTTCTCATTTCTGTATTGCCCCTACTTCTCATAAGAAAAAAGCATATGACTCTTCAGTGGCACATGCTAACACAAAAACCAAACTGCCTTGCACTTTATAAACTCTGTATGTGTGTGTGTGTGTGTGTGTGTGTGTGTGTGTGTGTGTGTGTGTGTGTGTGTGTGTGTGTGTGTGTGTGTGTGTGTGTGTGTGTGTGTGTGTGTGTGTGTGTGAGAGAGAGAGAGAGAGAGAGAGAGAATGAAATACCTGCCAGCCATAATTGCTAGCAATTACATGAATTTACAATGCTGTCCTTGTGGATGAAAGTTTCTCTTCAGATAGTTTTTTTCACTCATCTAAATAACTCCATGCAAAAGTCTTATGTATATTCTTCCTATGAAACATTCTTGTGGATCAAATCTCCCTTTATCATAAAGCCACTGTAACGAATTCTTCATTAGAGGGTCAATCTAACATCCCTAGTTCCCATTGCTGACACAATGAGTTTCTTCAGACTCTCAAAGCAAGTAGTCATCAGATTCCTCCCATTCTCATTTTCAAAAAATCTATATTTTAGTTCACCTACTTATTCATTAACAACTGTTATTCGATAATTTGTTAGGTTGCCAAATCATCCTCAGGGAATCTCATCAGAATGAAATAAAGAACGAGAGTGAAAAATTGAAGCTGCCTTCATTTCAAAATAAATTCCTTTTCAAAAATGATTAACACTTAAGATATGCTGATACTGAGGAATCTGCCTTTGACGATGATGACACAATATCTGCCCTCTCCATAGAGAGGAGGCATAGCAAATTCACTTCAAAGGTAACAACTTCTTCAAAATATCAATAATCAGACATCAAACGTGTTTGACAGTCATAATCTAAAAGTTGCTCACTAATATGCTGGTTACTCGCTTGAAAAAAATGAGTTCTGCCTTGCAGTTTATTTAATATGTTCCAAAGATGACAAACTACAAATAATCTAATATGGATATCCAATGTGTAAAACATGTCAGCCAAGAGAATCCTCTTATTCAAGTGGACAGATAAGAAAGTGACTGAAACCATGATGGTCATTGTGATCAAGCCTGGAGTTTAGAACCAATACAAAACTTTTGACTATTAATTGCATGACCAAGGTCAATGTCCTAGCACTATAGATGGTTGAAGTATGAATACATAGAGTCCGTCTTAAAAAGATCCATCAAAATTTTACCTTGTATACACACCCTCTACTCAAGTATGGACTGTTTGACTTGATTTTGTTAGCAAAAGCACCATGGTAGATACAAGTATACATACCAAGAAAGCACTCAATAAACAAGAGAGGTATAAGTCAAAATTGATAATGACTCCAAGTAAAAGTGCTACAAAAGTATGTATGTACAAGACAGCATGTAAAGAAGCGAAACTCTCACCCACACAACGCACGCCAATCAAAGAGAGCCACCCAAAGTTGTTGATGAAAAGGATAAGGAAGAAGAAGCTGTCTTCAACACCAAAACACCTATTTCAAGTGTGAAAAAAGAAAAAAAGCACACATACCAAGGTAAGCTGCTCCTAGCAGCTCAAAAGCTCCATAGACCTCCAAGCATGAAAGCACACAAGAGCCTGTAAGCCTGGTGCTTCAAGTGTCCATGAGCACTCCCTTATATAAGTTTTGAAGGGCTATCGAAAAAGCTACAAAAATCTGCTTTCCCCTCGTGAGACTTCAGCAAAAGTTCTATGCCAGTTTTTCTCTTGGCTTTTCAACGATGCCACGTGTAATGAGTATACACCCCTGGAAGTTACTTGATTGTATAGATTATGCATGTGGCAACTTCTTCCCATCGCGTTATAAAGTGCTTTTCACACTTTGGCCAGAAATCAGGGTTTGACTCTTGAAAAGCCAAATCAATCTGGATGGTTGATTGTTGCATATGGGTGGATAGCTTTCTGAGTACTATATGATGGTGAGATAAAAAATTTAACCATTTTTGGAACAATTTTGACCGTTTCTACTTAACCTATAAATATGAAAGAAAATATCCTATACTAGCTAGCTAAAAATGAATGTTCAAATCAGATACAATATGTGAATTTTTCAACACCCGTCCCCCCTAAGTTCGATTTGTCAAGGGCTTTGATATTCAATTTCTTTCTGTGTTGCTCAAATCCATCTCTTAAGACTTTTGTACCTAAATACATTTTGTAGATGCAGTGTAAGCTTCTTTACACTTTGCTTCACATGTTGAAGTAGCCACTCTGTTTTGTTTCTCTTTTAACCATGATAAGAAAGAATCACCAAGAAAGAAACAATAACCTGTTGTATTTCATATCATCAAAGGATCCATCCCAATCAAAATCTACATATCTAGTTGATTTGAAATTATTTTTTTCCTTGGAAACTCAATACAAAATTTTCTGTTTTCTTCAAATATCTGAAATTTCTCTTCATTGCTTTCCAATGTTGCTCAAATCCATCTCTTAAAGCTTTTGTATCTAAATACATTTTGTAGATGCAATGTAAGCTTCTTTACACTTTGCTTCACATGTTGAAGTAGCCAGTGTGTTTTGTTTCTTACTTAACCATGATAAGGATGAATCACCAAGAAAGAAACAATAACCTGTTGTACATTTCATATCATCAAAGTCTCCATCCCAATCAAAATCTACATATCTAGTTAATTTCAAAATTTCTTTTTTCATTCAAAACTCAATAAAAAATTTTCTGTTTTCTTCAAATATCTGAAATTTCTCTTCATTGCTTTCCAATGAGAAATAGATGATTGATGCATGAATCCACTTACATGTGATATTGAATATTGTATAGGTCCGGTATTAAATACATACATCAAGTTAAAAGTTTGACTATATATGAAACTTCTCTTCATTGCTTTCCAATGAGAAATAGATGATTGATGCATGAATCCACTTACATGTGATATTGAATATTGTTTAGGTCCGGTATTAAATACATACATCAAGCTAAAAGCTTGACTATATAATGTACTATCAAACGGTTCATCTGAATCACTATAAGCTGACACTTTAAGGTTTCGTTCCATATGTGTAGAAATATCTTTACAAGCTTGCATGCTAAATCTTTCAAGCAATTTATTAATGTGCTTCTTTTGATTCATACTAATAGCATGAACATCTTGAGAAAACTGAATGCCTAAATTATATTGCAATAAGCCCATGTAATAAAAATTCTCTTCATGTTCTTCTTAAATATGTATGTCATCTACATATATGATCAAAAATAAGTAAATCATCATCAATCAATTTCACATATGCGAATGGACTATTTTAAATATTTCCTTAATTAGATATGCATGGATTTTCTCATATCAAGCTCTAGGGGTCTGCTTGAGTCCATACAATGCTCTGATTATCGTGTAAACCAAGTGCTCTTTCCCTTTTTTAACAAGATCACAGGATTGATTTATGTACACTTCCTCATATAAATCACCATCCAAAAAAGGTCAAGCTGATGAATCTTCCCATTAAAATACAAAGCAATGCTAACAACACGTCGAATTCTAGTTGTATGAGAATGGTAATTAAAAAGTCGGATGACATATAGGAAGCACAATGACAAAGAAGCCAATGATCCACATGGAAGACATTCCCAGCCTTGTCATAGGTGCTCTCTGACTACACTAAACAAGATTTCAGAAATAGACTTCTGATTACAACATCACCCACGTAGGGGAAATAATACAAGAATATGTAGCTCATACAAGAAGTCCCTAGGATTGATAGGTATGGATAACTTGACTAGAGATGATACACAAAATACCATAACCCCCGATCATAAGTATCATGGAAGACATTCCCAGCCTTGTCATAGGTGCTCTCTGACTACACTAGACAAGATTTCGGAAATATACTTCTGATTACAACATCACCCACGTAGGGGAAATAATACAAGAATATGTAGCTCATACAAGAAGTCCCTAGGATTGATAGGTATGGATAACTCAACTAGAGATGATACAGAAGATCCCATAACCCGCGATCATAAGTATGAAACAAGATATCAGGATTGCAAGGACTCCCTTTAGGGAGGTGAACTAGATACAAGAATTAACTCGACAAGATCTCGTACTACGAGATTACAATAGGACACAATAGGATATCCAAGATACTAGACTAAACAAGACTAGAACAAGGCACAAGACTAGAGCTCGAACAGGAACTTGGAAAGTACTTACATGGAGATCACGACTCTTGGAGCTCCCAAGACTGAGTATGTATGTGTGAAGGCCTCCTTATATAGGAGTTCGAAGGGAGTTCCCAAAGGTGATAAAGTCTGTTACGACTTCATAATGTCATGATGATGTGAGCAATATAAAACAGAACCTCCAGATATTAGAGTCTAGCAAGTAGACACAGAATCTTAGGGTTTGGCATGTTCTGGACGCAATGGAAGCATTGATTTCTCCAAATTCTGAATCAATCATGAGATATAGAAGTCACATGGAATCTGAGGTTCAGGATGGTTTCCTTTGTCCATGACATCAGCTCCCCCTCAAGCGACGAGTTCCACGAGGAGTCATGTTCTCTGGTCTCTGCTTCATTGGATTTTTCTTATGGAATTCCCAAACCTTGATTGGTGCTCTTTCAAGGTTTTCTACAGGTTCCCAAGTATGATCGCTGATCTCATACCCTTTCCGATGAACAAGGTACTTCATGTTGGAAATCAATGTCACATAAGTCCAAAATCCTATTGGGGCAGAAACCCTAATTTTGGTACTTAGTCATTTTTGGCACAAAACTTGGATAGATTTTTTATGATCCTATCTTGAAGAGCTTGATGAGAGCTTTCTAATAGTATAGAACACAGAGATCACATGTGGGAGAAAACCCTAATTGAATTTGAGCAAACTTAGTAAGTTAAAAAGCTTATGAAAAGCTAATTTCAGTGATGACTAAAATAAAGCAATGATCCTTAAAAAATTCTGCGATATATTTATTTAAAAATAAAAAACTCCCTTCAGGGAGGTGAACTAGATACAAGAATTAACTCGACAAGATCTCGTACTACGAGATTGCAGTAGAACATAATAGGATGTCCAAGATACTAGATAGGATGTCCAAGATACTAGACTAGACAAGACTAGAACAAGGCACAAGACTTTGTCCACGACCCTATCATTCAAATATTACATGGACATACTTTTGATACGCCTACATGGGGCCAACCCATCGTAAGATGAGAGGTCCTTGACCTCCCCCCCATGGAGCTTTTTGTGAGAGTTCGCTCCTCCCCATGAATCTCTCCTTCTATATAGCCCTTCTATATATAAAGAGACATATTAATTGTTTTCTTCATCATCTACAAGGTCTATAGCATCGTGAAGCTTATCAATTCTCAGATGAGCTCATCTTCAGCCTTGGAGATTTGTGGAGCTATTAGACAACTTGTACATCGTGTTGTATTTCATTGCTATATTGTAACTTCATTTATGGAATGTATAGATTATATTTGGACTAGAGCATATTCCCAAGCTGTCTTTGATTGTTAAATCTAGTAAATTGTTGGAAATTAGATAGGCCCATAACTAATTCCACAGGTCCCACAGGTTTCCAGGATCTTCAACATAGATTTCAGAATCTTCCAATATTGACCAACATGAACTTACAACACTTAATCATACAATGATGAGACAAAGATAGAGAGAGATTAGACAAACATGTGTAAAGTGTTACGTAAGCCACTGCTTACTCACACCATTGTGTAGAGAGATTACAACATGAACTTACAACACTTAATCATACAATGATGAGACAAAGATAGAGAGAGATTAGACAAACATGTGTAAAGTGTTACGTAAGCCACTGCTTACTCACACCATTATATATACAAATGTCAATTTACAATGTGGAAGTCAAAATCTCAACCACTCTATGTGAACAGAAATAGATGGAAGAGTGTATGTACAGAATTTACAAGAATATTCAGATGTAGGAACAGAAATCTGAAATTTTCTGAATTTTCTGACAAATACTGAATTTTCTGAATTTTCTGAAAATACTGAATTTTCTGAGTATACTGAATATGAGGTAACTTTTCCAAACAAAAACCCTCACTCCAAGTCTCCACCATCTGCTACAGATACTCTTTTACCTCAAGAGTTACGTAAAGAAGAAAAATACTTCTCTGCAATTTGTCATATACCAAGTACCTCTGAATTGACACTCCAAGAATTCTTTGAGGGAACATATAAGCTGTCTGCTCAAAATCTTCGACTAAAACATAACTCATACACATATGAGTCAAAACATATAAGTTGTCTTAAGTATCTCCCGCTTTTCTTTCTCTCAATGCATTTCTTTGTCAAAACCTTCTAAAACATGACCAAGTATAATGCAAAACAAGAACCTGCTTCTTCTTTAAACTATCTTCTTCACATAAGATATTCTCGTAGACTTGTCTTTGGATGTAGAGGATAAAACTAAGAAAAGTATATGGAAAATATAAGAAAAAGGAAGTCTTACTTTCCTTTTGGAATTGTTGGACCTTCTTCTTCTGCATCTTTCTTCCACTTGATGATGTCAACATCTTCAAACTTCTCTTCCATACCTTTTGTTCTCTTCATCTTGAAGTAGAAAGCACTCTTAACTTCTTCAAATGAATTTTTCTCTTCCTCTAGTGCTAAGAGTAAGAGACAAAACAAACATGGTATATAAATGGAAGTGAACATAGAATCATGTTTTACCATCTCAAATTCATCTCCTCTATCTCAGCATATGAGGAATTAACACTCTGCTTCAAATGTGACTGATATATCTGAATTCACCAACCTTTTCCTTCCTTGAGTTGACTGAATGCTGAATTACCTCTCTAGGTAACCTAGATTTTGTACCTAGATAAAAAACTTCCAACCTTGTGTTGGCTGAAAATAAAACTGATATGATCTCCAAATTTGTCTTCTTATATGAGCTTTCTTGCCATGAAAGAGATCTATCAAAACTGTCAAGAACAACCTCTAGATACCTGTTTTGATGTAGCTAATGCTTTTACTTTCAAAGAATGAAAGTGTTTAAAAGCACTTCTTGAATCCTTCAAATCTCTTCATATCTGCTCTTCTAAGATATGACCTGCAAATGAAAATCTAATAGTAGAAACTAGTACCTGTGATTTGATGTTGTTTTGGTTCCTTCATCTTCTCCAAGCCATTGTTTTTCCTTGAATTTGAAGTAGCCTTTTCTTCGTCAAGTCTTGGTCTTCATGCAATACTTCTATAAAGTAACTTTACTCTTCCAAATGTATTTGGCTGCTAATAGATCATCAACTTCATACTCCACACTCTTAAATAAACATGTGACTGAATTGTCTAATTCTCAAATCTCTACTCATCTAGATTAAGTGTGTATGTCATATGTCAAATGTTGGAAGATGCTCTGAAACCATATGTTGTTAGTCTGGGAGCTCTGATACCAAATGTTGGAAATTAGATAGGCCCATAATTAATTCCACAGGTCCCACAGGTTTCCAAGATCTTCAACATAGATTTCAAAATCTTCCAATATTGACCAACATGAACATACAACACTTAAATCATACAATGATGAGACAAAGATAGAGAGAGATCAGACATGTGTAAAGTGTTACGTAAGCCACTGCTTACTCACACCATTATATATACAAATGTCAATTTACAATGTGGGAGTCAAAATCTCAACCACTCTATATGAACAGAAATAGATGGAAGAGTGTATGTACAGAATTTACAAGAATATGCCAGATGTAGGAACAGAAATCTGAATATGTATGAGATGTATGACATGATAGGTTGTAGAAGAGTGAATATGAGTGACTGAAAGAGAAAAGATCGCTTTAAAACTGATATTCAGCAAACCCTAATCTGAATTTAAGCTATGGAAGACCTTAAATCAGATGTGTGTGTGAAAGATCACATACTTACACAATTAGCATAGAATGCTAACATGTTGCTAACAGAAATCCTCATACTCATGTGGAAACACCTTCTCCAACACCTCATCTGAATGCATGTAGCATGCATGTACTGATTCTCCTTTTTGTATGCCGAATAGGACTTCTCCAAATATGGATGCCATCGCCTCCATAAGCTCCAAGTAGTACCTGTGTGCATAAAGAGAATATGTACCTGAATACTTAACATAAGATGCAATCTTATGTTAAGCTCCATCCCATAATCTTCATGTAGAAGACATTCTTCAAATACATCATGTAGATGGCTGATCCACACCACCAAGCTGTTGATAGGTGTGTCTTCTCCATAAGCAAGAGTGTGAGCAGTGTACACTCTTCTCCAAGACGAACTCCATGGCTTCTCTTCAACATACCTCCATAGCTGCTCCTAAAGTGCACCATGGTTGCCCCATGAGTGCTACAGCACAACCACCTCATAACTCAGCCAAATGTGGCATTGGATGTCCTTCAAAGTGACCTCAAGCCTTTAATTTATAGGCCTTACAAGTTTTTGCGAAAAAATCTGCTTTCGTTACTAAAATAAAGCTTATTGTTTTTTAATTAGGATCGCTATTTTTATAACTAGCTTTTGCTATATTTTAAACTCATCGTTGAAGAGTGCTTTGTACTAGCTTTTTTACACTTCTGACCACCTGATGAATGAATTGAAGACATTTTTATGACCTGCAAGCTGAGAGCTATCAAATGAGGTAAAAATTCTAAATCAGTAAAAAATTAGGGTTAGGGTTTTCTCCCAAATCTGAGATGACTTCATGTCATATACCATTAGAAAACTCTCTTCAAGCTCTACAAGATAGGATCATAAAAATTTTACTGAAATTTTGTGCCAAAAATGACTAAGTACCAAAATTAGGGTTTCTGCCCTAATAGGATTTTGGACTGATGTGACATTGATTTCCAACATAAATCAAGTAATTGATGAAAAATTATTGCATAAATATAGTGTCCATATTCTTATCATAGCTATAATAGCTTCAATCTAGCTGGTTCTTCTTCTTTGTCACTCCTCTTAGGAGTGTATCTCTTCAACACGATATTCAACATCTTCATACAGATTGATCACTTGCATACCATTGCTGAAAATGTGGTTGAGCTCGATTTGCACCTTCCATGAAGATTTGATCTTCCTACATGTGGTAAAATTTTCTATGTACTCTAAGTTTTCTTAATCTTCTGCCACTTGTTGGTTTTTGTGCCCATAATCAATAGAGAGACATAGAAGACAAAGAGAGAAGATGGAGAATAGACAACACATGAGAGAGACATAAGGAGCAAAGCTCCAAATATAATCTATATATTCCATAATTGAAGTTCCAAAAGTTGAGATGAAGTAGGATATAAATCTTTTTTCTTTTCAATTTTTTTATTTTTCAACAGTAATGCATCTCATATATAGGTCATCCGTCGTCCACTCTTGACATGTACTTCACCTTAGAAGTTAGATCACAATGAACATTAACTTTTAAGGTAGGCAATACCTAATAGATCACATTTCAAACTCAAATACCATCTGCATATCAGAAATGGTCAACATTGATCATATCGACCTTTTCTATGTCGATATGGTCAATGTCGGCCTTCCGCACATCCGGTGTGTAACTTAGAATTTCCAAAAGGCTAAGGTTGTAGTGACAATAAATTGGAAGCTCAAGTTGTAGTGGCAATATACTAGCAGCTAGCTCCAATTGCACGATAGATAATCGATTCCTCTTCTTTGTGTGTAAGACGGCCAAAGTGCTCCACTTTCTTTCACAAAGAACGCGAATGGAAACTGATATCTGTATGTTCCATATCAAAAATGCATTATTTTTTTTAATCATGAGTTCATGTATCACTATCAACTAACAATTTTAAATTTCAAAGAATCAAAATTTTAACGGCTTAGTACTTACCAACTCAAGTGCGGATAGACCATATTTCTCCCATCAAGATACAAGTGACAGCTCACTAGACCATAGCATGGCGATGTCTTTCTCAAAACTACCCCCATAGTTCCCAAATAGTAAGAGCTGATCCTCAAGTGTCAAGCGCATATCAACATCATCAACATATAATCTGCATATGTATGAAGTCCATGCATGGTCAAGATCAAGATCCAATATTTGCCTCTGAAATCTCTATAAAGGGTGTAGAATATGAGCCATGCCATGAGTCGGTAGATAGAACCAATCACATTGATCCCTCCATATAGGTCAAATATCTTCAAGCCTAATAATTCAAGAATCAAGATTTAAGCATGTCATTGGTTAATGTCAAAGGATTATTGATGATAGAATGACGATGTGATCTATAGAGTCTAGACTCTAATCATGATTGGAGGTATGCCAATACACATCCTATTATATGCTGATGACATTGTCTTGCTTTCGGAGTCACAAGAGGGGCTGCAGTCACATTCACAGGCACTCGATACCTTCTGCATGGAGAGAGGACTCACAATGAACCTTGGCAAGACACCTCCCGGACAATATGCCATCACACCTCTTTCACAGCAGCCGGAGGACAAATAGAGGTAGTGGACTCCTACGTCTACTTAGGTTTCACCTTCTCGAGCAGCACAGGGGTATTCTCCATGGCACAGGCAACAAGAGATAGATTGACGTGAGGCTACACGGCGCTTGCTGGATTGGAGAGACTCTGCTTTCAGGCACATTTTCAGGAGCCCCGGACGAAGGGGTAGCTCTTTGATACTCTAGTGACACCCACATTGATGTACGCAACAGCAGTATGGGCACCAAGGATCACGGAGGCGATGTTGACGCGGATTGAGAGGCCCTAGGTCACCATGATCTCACGCTTGCTCTGCAGCAAGCCCTCCGTTCCACATGACATTATACGAGTTGAGCTTGGCACACCACCGATGCTAGTGGAGGCCCTCTTTCAGCTCGTGACCTTTATTCTGAGAGTCAGAGAGCTCCCCAAATCGACTCACCAGGCTTGTATTTGAGAGCTCTAGACATTTGGCAAAGACAGGGCATGAGAGTATGGTATGCACAGACCTACCGATGGTTGGCCTTACCCACCGATGCATTTTATCCTACACCCACTCCAGGCATTTAGAGGGTTATGACACCACCGAGCCTCCCCTCCCTATGCATATCATATTTGTATCTCACCTATTGAGCATATAGAGTGCATACCCATAGCAGCCCACACCCTCGACGCCAGCTATTATCCACTCCTTTTATACTCTGTTTTGTACTCACACTTTATTTTCCTTTTGGGACCATAGTGGATTGGATCATACTGATGTATATGTTTTGTCTCATAGCCTGATTTTGGCCTCTAATAGACGTTAAAAAGTCTCTCTCTCTCTCTCTCTCTCTCTCTCTCTCTCTCTCTCTCTCTCTCTCTCTCTCTCTCTCTCTCTCTCTCTCTCTCTCTCTCTCTCTCTCTCTCTCTCTCTCTCTCTCTCTCTCTCTCTCTCTCTCTCTCTCTCTCTCTCTCTCTCTCTCTCTCTCTCTCTCTCTCTCTCTCTCTCTCTCTCTCTCTCTCTCTCTCTCTCTCTCTCTCTCTCCCCCCCTCTCTCTCCCTCCCCCCCTCTCTCTCTCCCTCCCCCCTCTCTCTCTCTCCCTCCCCCCCCCTCTCTCTCTCCCCCCCTCCCTCTCTCTCTCCCTCCCCCTCCCTCTCCCTCTCCCTCCCCCTCCCTCTCCCCCTCCCTCCCCCGCCCCCCCCCCCCCCTCCCCTCCCCTCCCCTCCCCTCCCCCTCCACCCCCCCTCCCCCCCTCCCCCCTCTTTCTTCTTTCTCTCTCTCTCTCTCGTGGGAGTCAGCAATCAAGGTTGCGCAGTCGGAAACGCAAGTATGCATAAGCAAAAGAGGCAAAGAACACTTATAAAAGGAAAAAAAGTGGAAAAATTGCGCCCAAAAACAACATTTTTGGGCCAATTTATTTCCCAGAAACAACCGAACCGTTATGGATAGAGGAAGCAAGAAAGTTGATAATAGGTCTAAGCCTAGTTTTAGACCATCCATCAGAAACAATTATGCATCCATATTTTCTCCACTTTTCTTTTATGATATTGTGATCGTTTGCAATGACTTGGACCTCATCATTCAATTCAGATTTTCTCAATACATAAAAAGAATGGGCAATAAAAGCAAGACTAGCATGTCCAATAGCTGCAACCATTTCCTTGAAATAAGAGCTTCACACTTTCCAAAAAGGTATAACTTCGGCATAAAAGAAGTGATGAAGTGCAAGTTTCGCGTTTTTGCAATCTTCCACATGCCATGCTTTAGATAAAGCTTGTGGACTAAGCTTCTTTTTCTTGCAAGAAGAGGGATAAGCCACTTTCCTCTAAATCCACATGTCCATGCACATTTTGTGTATCATTTGATGCATCATCAATACCACCATCATCCTCAACTTCATCTACATAACCCGACAATCCCAAAATATGAACTTGGATACACCATAGCCCGACAATCCCAAAATATGAACTTGGATACATGAAGGGCCTCCATCAAATTTATGTGAGCAATACTTGCATTGACAAGTAAATTGCCCTTTCCCCAAAGCCTTCACTTGGATAACATGCTCCCACTCTTAGCTTTTGGTACTTTACCGCAAGGTGATACACCATAACCCGACAATCCCAAAATATGAACTTGGATACATGAAGGGCCTCCATCAAATTTATGTGAGCAATACTTGCATTGACAAGTAAATTGCCCTTTCCCCAAAGCCTTCACTTGGATAACATGCTCACACTCTTAGCTTTTGGTACAACCCATTGCTTTTAGAAAAATATATCCTACTAAGAGACATAAAAAATCAAGAATTAGAACACTAACTTACATGATTACATCATTGAATTTGTATCATGTGGCTGCACATACATGTGGCTGCAAATACATGTGCATGCACATACATGTGGTTGCACATGTATGTGGCTGCACACATATGTGTCTGCACATGTATAGTTCAAAGTTCAAACTCCGCATGTGGTTACTTGTGAGGTTAGCCACTCTACATACATGTCGGCTATTTTCGACTCCCAAGTGTGTGATGATAGACTAGTCACTATAGTAGTCTATAGATAGTAGATACTACATGAAGGCTGAAGCAGTTGCGATCGAGATCGAAGACAATCATTAACTTATCTTTTGCGGGCGTCGAACATTTTAAGTCAAGCATACGTAATAAAACAAGATTTATCATCTAATGTGATAAGTTTGAAACAACATATGTACATAACAGCGAGTAGATTGTTTTCTTGCATATGAACGCAAAGGATTCTACAATATTGATGTGAACGATTTTTTGTATATGAGAAATAACTAGATAAACAAGAAACGTTCGGATATGCCCCCTATATACCAGATATTCACAATTTTCACTTCATATATGAACAACTCCTTCCTAAGTTTTATGAGTGTTTTCACATTCTGAATTGAAGTGCAAATAAATGAGCCTTAAAAGCACTAAAATTCATTAGAAGTACAAACTAGTAAAGAGCAATGATGTGGATATTAAGTGTGCATTCTGGCCAAGAAAATAGATGGCAGCACAGAAGAGTCTCTTACAGAGTTCATCAATCACAATGATCAAGAACTCCCAAAACCGGTTCTTCTAAGCTGACTCAAAGACAATATTAAGAGAAAGATTCAGAGACACTAGTAAGAGAAAGAGCTTTTACCTGAGCTGCCCGGTTATTTGTTCGACGCTGAACAGCCAACCGTAGCTGATTGAATACATCACCCACCAACTCCTTCTGATTCATCAATTCAATTAGCTTCTTCCGGTGTTCTTGACCAAGCTCCAATGCCCTCACCTTAAGAATAAGAATATAATTATTTTCTTACTACTAGCTGATTGCATAAGCATTGGCTGTGTCGTGGAAAAAATAAGACCATCGTGATACCCTTATAATACCTCTTTTTCCAGCTCCCTACATATAAGAGCTGTTCTCCACCGAAGATGAACTTTTGATTGACTCACATCTGTATATATGTGATCACCAACATATAACGTCTCATCACCTTGAAAACCCAGAGCTTTCTCTACCATTTGAGCACTTCCACCACAGTAAAGACCCCCTATATGATGTCCAAATTAGGCCTGACATCATGATTTGTATGTATTACAATGATTTTGTGGGATGTGTGATTCATAGGCCGCAAGCTTTATGTGCATGTACCTGATCTGGCCTTAAAACATGGGCGCATCAATCCATCTTCAGTGACTATCTCATAAAGAGGATGAGACATCTGGAAAAATTCAGGCTTTCTTGCAGAAACAATAACCTGTATGACATCATTACTGATTGTTAGAAAGCTATTCAGCATATACATGAAATTCTCTCATGCCCTTGCAAATTAAAACTATCATTTATGAAGAGATTCAAAGATTCTGGTATTATTCCAAGTAATTTTGGATACATGTTCCATCGATTCTAGAACTTTTAGATATAGATGCCACTTCCATTTACTACCTTGATACCTTCAAAACCACATATTTTCAAACAATGCTCCAATTCAAATGCTATCACTATTTTTATTAAAATTACCTCAATATTAGAAATTTCAGAAAGTTATGCAGAAGAGTCTGTAGGAAAACAAAAGCGCAACCAAGTTGGAAACTGTCATGTTTTGAGTTCCTCAACGTAGGAGTCAAGTATGATATTTTTTCCAGATGTCACTGTTTTCCAAGCTTGTGGTAAGTTTCATATCTTTTCCAAATGAGCCTTGTGTAAACAATGTAAGAAAATACCTCTAAATCAAGCGCTTTTCTCAGAGCCGATGCAATATCAGTGGAGCTTCAAGGTGCATTTGATTTGGTATGCCCAGTTCAATCCAATCATCCTGCAAGTTCTCTTTCCTAGAAATTTTAGAAAGTTATGCAGAAGAGCCCATATGAAAACAAAAGCACCACCAAGTTGGAAACTGCCATGTTTTGAGTTCCTCAATCTAGGAATCGAGTATGATAATTATTCCAGGGTCGCATTGGCACAATATGCAAGGGCCATAGAGAGAGAGAGAGAGAGAGAGCCTTTATAACTGTGTGTGTGTGTGTGTGTGTGTGTGTGTGTGGGGTTTGTTTGGGGGGGGGGGGGGGGGGGAGTGTGTGGTTCATATGTATACCTGGGAGTGACTTTTAGAGCAGCATCCGAGTCCTCTATGACCCAGGCAGCCCATGGTTGACTAATCGAAGGCTAAGTAGCAATTGCATTCGCCATTGATGGAGAGAGAGAGAGAGAGAGTGCCAGAAGCACGCTTCCAAGAGCCTCGCACCATAGTCACATGGTGATGCGTCCCCGGGCCCGAGGGACGTCAGGACGCCGTCCCCCCTTCAAAATCATGGGACTCTCAGCCGGATGGCTAGCGTCCCGAATCTTTTTTGGACACATGTGGCCATCCCCCGGACGCTGTTACAGGATGGTTTGCTGTCATGACGCCGAAAACGGGATGCCAAAAATGGTGGGAAATTTTGCCGAATAGTTGGATACCAAATTTTCCGATTTTTTTTATTATTTAAACAAGAGCGCCCATTTTATCTCTCTAGAATGTTCTTATGGGGCCCCAAAGCAACCATAAAAGGAGCTCCTTGCTCCCCTCAAACCACACATCTTACTTTCAGCAACAGCTTTCTCTTGAGCTACCTTGGTGTGCACCCTTGCATATTCAGCAGCCCTCTCCATCCTCTTAGCCTTTGGGCCTCTCTAGGAGAATAATTTCAGCAGCCCCTCTCTTGAGCCCTCTCCTCAAGGCTCAAGAACTTACCGTTTATAGTTCTAAATGTTCCTCTTCTCTTTCATTTGAAGTGTCGCAGCCATTATGGCCTCTTCATCAAGCACATACAAGAGAAGCAAGGCCGTCGCATAATAGTCATGGTGGGAAGAGGTGGAGTCTCCCATGTCTGCCGGAGAAGGAGGTGGTTCAAGAACATGGACATGCAAATTATGTGGACACAAAAGGACCGGTGAAGCGAACAAGATGTGTGCCCATCTTCTTCATGAGAGTGGCAATGAAGTAAAGTTTTGTAATGCCATCGCTTCGAAGAAACCAGATATCTTTGGATCCAACTACAACTCTCACAAGAGAGATCATCTACAAAGAGTTAAGCTAATTTGCTCCTTTTGGCTCACGAACCGAGAGGAGGACTCACCATACACCTACTTGTCGGAGGAGATTACGGAGTACTCTATATTAGGGGAAGTCTTCCTTATGGGAGACTTCAATGCAAGGACAAGCTATAATCCATGTGGGACATTTGACCCAGAGGACCCACAAGTACTACCTACCATACAAGAGGAGTCCACAACTCGTGCTTCAAGTGACCCTTATACACACTATGGCACTCTAATCACTCAGATGCATTCTCATGCTTGTACTAGCCTTTTTCATATAGACTATCATAAATATAGCAATCCATAGGCCCCCCCCCGCTTTCATGGCATCTCCACATGCATACTACGGAGATTCATCCGTTTTACCAGTTCTTTTCAACAATTTTATCTTTCCAGATTGACAGAAGACACACCCATGTACAATGATTTGCCTCATGGGCCAACTTCGGCCTTCTAATAGACATAAATCTCTCTCTCTCTCTCTCTCTCTCTCTCTCTCTCTCTCTCTCTCTCTCTCTCTCTCTCTCTCTCTCTCTCTCTCTCTCTCTCTCTCTCTCTCTCTCTCTCTCTCTCTCTCTCTCTCTCTCTCTCTCTCTCTCTCTCTCTCTCTCTCTCTCTCTCTCTCTCTCTCTCTCTCTCTATCTCTCTCTCCCTCTCTCTCTCGAAGAAAGAAGAGCTAACACGAGTCCAAGATACACTTGAGGAGGAGAGGCTTCGACACACTCGAAGACTTCACATTCGGATTACGGGCCTACCCGAAGGGGCATCACCAGAGGTAGACGCCACTGACATTTGCCATCGACTTGGATACGAGAGCATGCCCTTCACAGGCGCATGGAGGGTTGGGAGGGATACATCACGTTTGCGAGCACTCATCCTTAAGATGAGCTCCGAGGAGGCACGGACCTCCTTTTTTAGACGTCGATCAGTACTACGTGGACTACCCGGTGGCACCCTCTACATGTACGAGGACCTCACGTGGATGAAGGTGGCACACCGACACGCTTGCATGCCAGAGATACTCCAGGCACGCCGAGAGGGAAGGAAGGCCTTTACCGTGATGGTAAGGTCTTCATAGATGGACGCCCTATGGCCCCTATCAAATAGGGCCACGCGGCCTATGAGACATCACTACACAAGGAGACACCACTCAGAGGAGTGGTGTGGAACTGCAACGGGGCACTCTGGACGCAACCAAACAGACTAGAGGAGATCCTGGCATCACATGACTTTGCGTGCATCACAGAGACACACGAGAGCCCAGAGAGAGGTCTACCACGCATTGCAGGTTTTCATTGGGAATCTGCATTCATGACCACGACGAGACAGAGTACAACGCGAGGATCGGGAGGTGTGGCCATCGTATTTAGATAGGAGATACAGAGCCAGATCCATATTATAGGAAGAGATGAGGAGGCACGATACATGTGGGTTCGCATGGAGATAGCACAAGGGAGTTGGATTTACATTGTTGTATGCTACTTCCCTCCAGGCGGATTTCGATAAGCAGGACAAGATCTTGGGGGACCGATCAGAGATAGAGACTCACCATACACAGCACTTTGAGATGAGATACTACATTACAGCACACTAGGTGAAGTCTTCCTTATGGGGGACTTCAATGGCCGCACTCAGTCACATCAGTGCGAGGCATACGACATGGATCACCCACATCTCATGAGGGCCAAAGACCAAGATGAGATGAGCACCAGTAGAGTATCCGCGGATATGGCCGCGATATGGGTCAGGTCACCACCGGGTATGGCAGACATCTACTTGAGCTTGGCAGCCGACATCAGCTCGTTATATATAACGGGATGAATCGTTGGCCAAGTTCGGAAGGACTTACTTGCTTCCCTCGCAGGGGAAGCAAGTAGTCCGAGCTCTCACACGTTTATGCACACCATTTACACACCTGCCTACTCTCCCTCGATCCACTCTCACCCTTGGACACACTTACATCATAGTTCACCACCATCCTACAGGACTCAGCTCTCTGCAGCTTCCCACACCGCACACATATACACCCTCCACGCAAAGGTTCCATGCCCTAGAACCGCTAGTATGATGCAGATTGCCGTGAGCTACAGAAGCACCTGCGGATTTTAGAGCATCGAGGGCATATTACACACACATAGGCACAGAGTCGCATGCAGAGCCTTACTCGCCGCAAAAGGCGAGATTGGGAGGAGAGACAGTACTAGGATATTTATCATTTGCTCATGAGTTGAGACAGTGTAGTGGCATGGAGACATTTGAGAGAGAGGAGACAGGAGACACCCATCCGAGACCCGAGCACTTGGCACAGCTGTGCACGGAGCCTATACGAGATCCAAGACAAGCCCCCCATTCCCAAACCACAGAGCTCACCTCCAACTACCTTTGACTTCTTCACACCCACTATGGTGGGACGCGCCATTGCCCGTCTGCAGCATGGCAGGGCCCATGACCAGTTCAGTTTATAGGCAGAGCACCTCATCTACGGAGGCACGACCCTTGCACCGCTCATTGCCCACCTCTTCAACCGTGCATTGGTTGAAGGGTTCCCTAACTCATGGACTGAGCACACCATAGTGCCCATTCATAAGTTAGGAGATACTATGGATCCAACTACATACAGGATGATCATGATTGGCCCTATATTGGCCAAGTTATATGGGGCGGTACTAGAGACAGAGTTGAGTACTCTTGCTGAGAGGAAGGGCATCAGGGCTCCAGGATAGGCAGGTTTCAGACATGATTACTCTACCATTGACCAAATCTTCACTCTGAGATGCCTGATCGACCAGGCAAGGATGAGGAAGAGGAGATTATATTGTTGCTTTGTGGACTTCTGCAAAGCATTTGACACTGTTCCCAGGGAACGACTCTTCGGACGACTATTTGAGATCGGAGCTCCGGAGGAGATGATATGGGGGATCTACGCCCTATATGAGAGAGTATCTGGTAGAGTCAGATGTCCGGGGGGCTTATCTCATCCACTAGCTAGCACTATCGGGGTGAAGCAAGGATGCCCTCTTTCACCCACCCTCTTTGGTCTCTACATTGATGAGATAGTGGACTACATACAGAAGCATGGGGTGATGGCATTGAGGTACGAGGTCCACTGTCCATATTCTTTTATACGCTGATGATATTGTACTGGTTTCAGAGTCTGCAGAAGGTCATCTACATGGTCTACAGCATCATCTACATGGCCTAGATGACTTTTGCAGACACAGAGGGTTATCTGTGAACCTTGGTAAAACCAAGGTCATGATCTTTCATACATCAGCACAGGTAAGCAAACATAGTTTGTTCACAGCAGCAGGTGGACCGATTGAGGTGGTCGGATCATATGTTTACCTGGGAGTGACATTTACAGCAGCATCAAGGGTCTTCTCTATGTCTCAGGCAGCCCGTGACCGCATCACACGTGGGTATGCAGCACTAGCTTTGATGGAGAGACAGTGCCACCAAGCATATTTTCAGGAGCCCCGCACAAAGGGGTGGCTCTTCGACACTTTGGTTATGCCAACGCTCATGTATGGGGCAGCCATATGGGGACCAGGATTAGCTACATCAGTATGGACAGCATTAGAGAGGCCACAGATCCTCATGATTGCCAGACTTATCCGCAGCAAGCCTTCAATACCACATGATATCATTAGAGCAGAGAGCTCGCTGCACCACCGATGCTAGTTGAGGCACTATTCCAAACAGTATGCCTATTACACAGACTCCTGAGCATGGATACAAAGCGCATTGCTTATCGTGCTTTCCAGGTATCATGTGATATGGCATTAGCAGGCGACACCTCCTCATGGTATGCACAGACACGAGACTGGCTGGCCCACCATGGCTTTGACATAGACAGGCTACCACCACTACAATACGATTCACATGCACCCACCTACTCACTCTCTCATCAAGAGAGGAATAGGGTCATTCGTCAAGAGATATGGCATACATACATACAGAGGACATGGGTGAGCCCTAGGCATACATTGCCACCGAAAATGCTCTATTACAGTGAGCATTTTCTACATATATCGGACGAGGGCTTCATCGAGATTCCAAGATACATGCAGACATACCTACCCCACCACCTTCGAGTCGTCATTGGGCAGCTCAAGGTTTCATCACATCAGCTCGAGATTGATAGGGGTCGGTCCAGGGGAGTCCCCCATGAGAAGAGGTGGTGCCCAGTATGGGAGACAAAGGTAGAGAGTGAGAAGCATTTTGTTATCAGATGCCCAACATACTTAGACCTACGAGCACAGTTCCAGATAGAGGAGTCACTCCAGTTGTGCATGACTATGGGAGACCAGCGACGTTTGGGACGCTTCCTCACAGCAGCATACCAGAGGCGAGAGCAGTCACTACAGCCCACACAGCAGTTGCACAGAGAGCACGGCGCCGACCACGCATGGGCGGATATCGTCCACCACGACTATATAAGGAGGATATCTCACGCATCCGGACAGCCTATGACCACATGATGGAGCATAGGCGTACCACCACCCCCTCGGTTGTCTTCCTTCAGGAGGTACTCAGACCACCACCGATGTATCACATACTACACCCACCTTCACCCATCACCAGTAGCTAGGGTGTTTTACTCACATAATGGATCCCCCATGTACTAGATGGCCATTATCTATAGAGTCAGAGCCACGTCTCCCTAGCCTTTTCCGGCCCTATATAGCTTTGTGTAGCGATATACTTTTTATTTCATTTCATCTTCTACACAGGGTTACTACACTTGTACATGGTTTTTGTCTCATAGGCCAAGTTTGGCCTCCAAAAGACGTTAATATGACTTTTTTTCTTTCTTCTTCTTCTTCTTCTTCTTCTTCTTCTTCTTCTTCTTCTTCTTCTTCTTCTTCTTCTTCTTCTTCTTCTTCTTCTTCTTCTCTCTCTCTCTCTCTCTCTCTCTCTCTCTCTCTCTCTCTCTCTCTCTCTCTCTCTCTCTCTCTCTCTCTCTCTAGTTCGAGGGGGAGGGCGAAAAAATTTGTCTGCAATGCAATGCATTGCGTACGTCGCAATGCAACGCCGTTGCTTTGCGAACATTGCAAACGCTATGCAACATGTTGCGTTGCAACTATGGACTAGACCCCAAAACAACTGGTATGATGATGAGTGCAAAGCACTCTACAAATACCTACATGCACGATAAGCCTTAGGAGAGATTACAGAGAGGGAGGCAAGTAGACATACGAAGCCTATGACCCATCGAAAGCGGTGGCCATTCGAGGGGGCACAGAAGCACGAGTTATATCGCCTATTCATGAGCATGGATAATGCGAGAGCATGGCACGCTCTCTGTGAGCCTTCTCCGACTACACCCATTGAGGTCTCACAGATCTGGCGAGATTATGCAACACGATTATATGATGTGCCTCGAGAGCCACCCATTCCACCACCACTCTAGCCTCGACCCACACACTCCTCTTTCTTCGCTACAGTGATGTTGGAGAGGGCTATATGCCGTATGCAACGGGCTATATGCCGTATGCACCGGGCTGCCAACCATACTGGTATTCAAAGCGAGCATCTCATCTATGCAACATCCACTATAGCCTCGTTGATTGCACATGTCTTCAATCGGGCTATAGGGGAGGGTTTCCTAGAGGAGTGGACACAGCATACCATCGTGCCTATCCAAAAATATGGCAACGCTCTAGATCCAAGGACCTAGAGGACTACCATGATTGGCTACACAATGGCCAAGTTATATGGAGAAGTTCTTGATGCAGAGCTTAGCTCATATGCAAAGGTAGAGGGCCTCCGAGCACCGGGCCAGGCTGGTTCAAACGAGCTTTTTCCACTATCGACCATATCTTCATTCTGTGTTGTCTCATTGATGGGGCAAAGGCAAGGGAAGAAGAGGTTGTATTGTTGCTTTGTGGACTTCCACAAGGCTTTTGATACAGTTCCACGTGAGAGGCTATTCCAAAGCCTATTGAGCCCTAGGATCCTGACAAAGATGATGTGGGCCATCCACACTCTCTATGAGAAGGCGTTTGGTCAAGTCGATGCCTTGGAGGTTTATCAGAGCCCATTGCTAGCACCATTTGTGTTAAGCAAGGTTGTCCACTCTCCCCCACACTTTTTGGGCTTTACATTGTCTCCAATTACATAATACGAGCAAGTAGGGAGGGGAGAGACCTAAGAGGTACCCCAATTCACATTCTTTTATATGCTGATGATATTGGATTGATTTTAGAATCACATACGGGGCTTCAACGCCACCTCGGAGCCTTGGATGACTTTTTACACATAGAGGATTCGTTGTGAACCTTGGCAAGACCAAGATCATGATCTTTCACACATCCAATGGAGTGAGGAGTGCAACCATCTTCACTATAGGAGGAGGGAAGGTCGAGGTGGTAATTTCATTCATCTACTTGGGAGTTACTTTCACCGCTCTACAAGGCCCTTTAACCTTGAGGCAGGCAGCAATTGACTGGCTCGCCCGCGCTCTGGCCATGCTAGAGCGGAGGTGCCACCTGGCACACTTCCAATAACCCCACACGAAGGGGTGGCTTTTCGACACACTAGTCACCCCTACCTTGATGTATTCAATGACAGTATGGGCACCAGGCTTGACAGCCAATCAGTGGGCTTAGATTGAGAAACCGCAAGCATGTCTGATCTCACGCTTGTTGCGTAGCAAGCCGACCATACCACATGAAATCATCCGAGCATAGCTCTCTGCACCACCCATGGTCCTCGAGGCACTACTCCATACAGTGAGCTTCATTCATAGGGTGAGGCAAGGGTGAGGGAGTTGCCTGCCACGAGATATGGCATACATACATTAAGAGGACATGGGTCAGCCATAGGAATACATTGCCACCGAAAATGCTCCAGTACCGTGAGCATTTTCTACAGATCTCAAAGAAGGGCTTCATTGATACTCAGCGCTACATGCAAACATACCTACCACACCACCTTCGAGTCGTCATTGGGAAGCTTCGAGTTTCATCACATCAGCTCGAGATCGAGAGGGGTCAGGCCAAGGGAGTCCCTGGAGAGGAGAGGTGGTGCCCAGTATGCCATACAGAGATAGGGAGAGAGAGAGAAAGGAGCACTTGGTTACCAGATGCGGAGCATACTCAGACCTATGAGCACAGTTCCAGATAGAGGGATCACTCCAATGGTGCATGACCAATAGAGACCGACGGAGGATAGGACGTTTCCTCACGGCGGCATATGAGAAACGAGAGCAGATGCTAAAGCCCACGCATCATACAGGGGAGAGTACCCAACATACTATTATTGAGTTCTTTCAGCGAGCTGGACCACATCAGATGCACGAGCCCCCCAGAGGCATAGGGCTCACGCTCTTGCAGGCAACAGATATTGTGGAGCTTATTGCTACAAAGAAGGAGAAGCTTGCCTCTCTTTCAAGAATGGCTGCCGAAGGGGTTGTTAGTGCACCTATTAGCACAGTACTCGCCATTGAAGGAGTTTAGGAGGAGAATATTGAAGAGAAAAAGAAAGAGCTTGAGGAGGATATGGAATTCCATTTTTTCATGAGAATTGTTCAGTGATCTTTATGTGTAACACTCTTGCAAGTGAAATGTTCAATTCCAAAAGATGGATATGGTCTCCAAAGCTCTTAACTCTTTGCATTTTTTGTCCATGCATCATCATTGACTATGTGGAAGAGATGTCAATTTGTTAATTTTTGTGGTTGTGAGGTTTCTTTATCTGTAATTATTGGTCAATATTAGGTCTTGACCCTCGAGGAATGCATATATGTATGTATGCAGGGAACAATTATTTAGGTTGCGATAACCCTTATTTTGATGGCGGTGTTGATGTATTGGTAGTTGGAAGAAGACATTGCTTTGTACGTGTCCATTGTTTATACTCAACAAACACCTTTACTCTATGGTTTTTTTCTTGTTATAGCTCATTTCATATGCTAACAAATTCATTCTACATGAATTCTGTTTTAATATTTTGAAAATATCAGCGTTTTTTTAGTGTCGTCCCACGGACGCATCCCCGGGACACCCCAAGCTCTGTCCCCGTCCCGGGGACACCACTGTTCTCGGGACCCGTCCCTGTCCCCCGGTGACTTTGCCATTATGTGAGGGAAAAGGTTGTAAGCAAAGATGCATTTGTGCATTTCATAGATACAAAGGACCAGGTTGCTGATATTTTTACCAAAGGATTGAATTTTACAAAGTTGAACAAGTTCTGGAAAGCAATGAGTCTCTTGGAAATGGACACTACCACCATGAGCTTGAGGGGGAGTATTGAAATTATGAATTGGGCAAGCTCATCAACCTTAGAGCAAATGAAGGTGTTGCCAAAGCTAAAGGAGACTCTAATGGACACCAATACATGAATCTTTATCCATTCATGTCAAATGAAAAGCCAAAAGACAAGCCAAGTCAAGGGTTGATCGAGGGTAGGTGAAGAGTCACAAAGAGCTCTATATGCACTCATTCTCGTGGAGAGGGCACAACTAAGGCCATTCAAGTGTCAGGAGTGAAGGGGAGGACCTGTGGAGTAAGCCCAAGGAGTGCCAAGACCTGTGCAAGCAGAGAGGAGGTCATACCAAGAGCTACAAAGCTCATACCCCTTGTAAGAAGAGTGTTTGGTAGACAGTGCCTACTTTCTTATTCATTTCTTTCTGTGTCAATATCCATTTAATGCATGTGATATCTTCTTGGAAAGCTTATCTCTAGTACTTTCTCTATTCCAAATATATCTGTTAAATTCTTCTCCAATAGTTACTAGGAGCAATTCTAGTGAACCTCTATTTCTATCGCAAGCTAGTTTCCTGCATAGTCTGTATTGTATATTCTGGTTGCCTGACCTAAACCAGTCCATTTGGAGTGGTTGATAGCTCATTCTCAAGTATACAAGTCTATTGTGATTGGACAAAACCTTAGGTGATTTGGATTTGACATTCTGGGTCAAATAAGTACTAACAAGTCGATTGGTTGTCGAGGGGTGAACTAGAGGGACCTAGGAGGCCTACTCATGTTTTTTGTAAAAATCTGAGAGTAAAATCTCACAAAAAGTGCATGGACCCTCCTAGGATCTGCTATTTCTTGCCATAGTCGAGCTGAAATGAAAACTGCTCTCAACTAAGGTCATCTTTGTCTTCTATAACATAGCTATATTTCACTCAAAAAAACTTCTTTAAGGAATTCAACCATAAATGGCTTGAGAACGCAGCACAATATGGGGAAATATTCAAATGATCAAATACAATCAAAGAACATCCTAGTTATGTATGTATGGAAAAAACTTTCTGCATTTTGCGAAACCGTCCTTTTTGATAGAATATGAAATGAAAGTGGATTTCATATAATTATCAATTATGATGGATAAAACAGTGAATCTTACGGACATCAGAAGTTTGATAAAGCAGAACATTCTCAGGACAATGATGAGTCAAAGCCAGAATTATTTTGTGCACACACAGGACATATATACTACCATATCAAAAATATTTCTCCAATCCATGTTGTCTGGCAAAAAGCGGTTGAAAGCATGCTGCATCATCTTATTTGTGTAACGATAATCTGAATTCGTAATAAGAATCAACCTTTTACCAGCCTGTTTGTATATGAAATGGACATCGTATTTAACAGATTAGCAACTTTTTGTGGTGTTTCATGGTCCTCCGAAAAAGTCTGAAAGCCTTACTTCTTTTTGATCAAGGAGTGCCAATGGCAATTCTGGATCAAGCTCCACAAATCGCTCTGGGTCATTTATAATCTCATCCTATATATTCAGTATGAAGAATATAGTTGAAAACACATTAAAATAAGGGAAAAACAAGTTGAATGTAAAGAACTGTAACCTTTAATTTTCCCTCGACGTGAGCTCTAAATAAAGCTTTGGCAACAACCTTGAAGAAACAAAACATACTATAAAGCAGGGAAGAGCATGTTTACACAAAATCTTGCGCTAAGAACAAAATCACACCCATTTTACCTTATACAGTCTTTGATAGTCCATTGGTGCAATATCTGCTGGGAGAACACCCTCATCAAGTCGGTCAACCATCTGTAATTCCTATAATTAGTGCATCTGCAATTCCTATAATTAGTAACTGTTCCTTGAACAGTAACTAAGAAGACAGACAATGGACACCAAAAAGCAAAATAAAAACTGTTTGTTCTGATCAAAATAGATCATCTAGTGCTCGAAAAGTATACATTTCATCAATGTTTAGTCACAGTTGTTGCTGAAACTACGAAAGATTACACATTCTGCATTGGATGTATAACGTCTAGTCAACAACTCAGAAGAATTTGTTAAAAGTCTAGGACTGCCTTAATTTCTCTATGTGAGAGACTATATGACCACTCAGCCTCTCTAATACAAGACATTCAACTATGAAAAGAATATTCAGACATTATGACTGTTGGTATAAGAACATCTCATGCCAATATAAAACATGTTCTATCCTCAATGCTGATGATTCCTAGCATCATTCCTTTCATATGAATTTGTGTATGTAGTTAAATGTTTATTAGCATAGCTACACCACCGTGATTCAAAAGGCTGCTTTCATGAAGCGAATGCAATTCTCACAAGTTAAAACAATGATAAAGATGTGAACCTTCTGCACACCTGCATATACATAACTGCTTCAGAAACTGAAAAAAGTGTGTTGAGGAACTCCCATCTGCTTTCATCTCTCAAATCAACCAGCTCCCGCCCATAGAGTTCACTACAAGTTCATCCCAATCAGGACCTGATGTATCCTTATTTAATGACAATCAAAACACACCTTATCGATCTATTTGAGAGCATTTTTGTGCCATGCATAGCTCTCTTGATATAACCAAAACGATCTGCTTTGACAACATTTCCATTCTTCTTATCCATGATAAGGCCCCTTATTACCTGAAAGGATATGAGAGTGAATATCTTCCTTTTAGCTTCAAATACATAAGAATCTGCTGAAATTAACTAACCAAGTCTGAGTCAAAACTGAGGCCCTCAACAGCATACCCCATGCTCCTTAAATTTTCCATACCATATTCATAAGCCCGTCCCTCCCATGCCTGGCATAATTACAAGAGTCGTCAAGGTACTTTCAAGTCAGTTAGCTGCAAAAAGAAAAGGTTAAATCAGAGAAAAAGGTGGAAACCTACTTCCACATTATAATGTATAAGAGTATAATCCATGTCATAGCCAATGGTTGTAATGGATCTCAAGTTCAAAGTTCTACTGCAGAATATCCCTCGCTCTGCAACAAATTGAGGATGGCGAGGCTACAAAATGAAGCATAGACAAACCATAATCAGGTTCTCCAATGAATAGAATGAAACTGTCAGAAAATGCTTTTCCTTTGCATAGAATCAGAGCCTGTACAAAACGTGCAGTGACATCCAACCAAAGATATATCAACATCAACGTTTTGAAATGCAGAGTCTCAATATTAAACATATACGACATCTTTAGTGTTACTTAAATTGCTAGCAGCCACAAGTTGCAATCATCTAGCATCTCTACAGTGCACACTTATGACTCAGCGCATTCTATGCTTGATGTTTGACAACTGAAATGAACAAGGAAATATTTTAACAGGAGAAGATTCAAGATTAGTGTGTTCACTTCGAAGTTCAAAATAGCCTAAGATACTTGTTCACCAGACTAGAAAAGTCAAGATTTAGCTTATGCTTTGGAAAATATAGAGCATTTTGTTCCTATTCCAAAACTTTGCGGATAACAACAAGCATCAAACTTTATAAATTTCCTTCCAATATCCATTTTAGCATACTAATAGCTTGCAACTGCAGCACCAGCAAAATCATCAGATATGAAAAGCGAATGTATAGCAGGAGCAGCTCCACTGGACGCAAAAGGACTGTTGTATAAATGCAGAAAAGCCGAAATTCCATTGCAGCAGTCTGAAATGATGTGGCAGCAAATAAGAGAGGACAGAAATGACAGGAAAATACTGACATGCATAGGATACCAGTGCTCCTATTCATTAAAGGCATTTCAAAATTAAATGGTAGCAAAAGAACATGAGCTACACTTGTATGATGCTGAACAGGCTGAACATGGATCATGATCTATCATCGTACGCTGCACTACTACTTCTGCATCTATGTAGCACATTGTCATGAAAAAAGAGGGACATATAGTATCATTCCAATCATCACTCCCACAGACCTAAACCTTTGGTTGATGCCAGAAACCATTTGAATCTGCTTTTCCGGAAAAGATCCTTTTTTATCAATGAAACTTGGTCCCAAGTCACATAGCCAAGTTTGGAACTTCTAAAACTTCAGGTCCACCATCCTCCATCTTGTTCTTAAAACTTCTGCTCAGCACTCTTTCTCTACTTTTCTCTCCTCATAGAAGCTTCACCCTTTGGTGTTTTGTGCAACCGAGCACATCATTGTGTAGCTCTCTTCCTCATCTTTCAAGTAGTATCCGAGCCTTTTCCTGTTTCTTCACGACAAACTTCTGCAAGTAAATGTTTTTCTCAGCCATACCACAGCTGAAGCAAAAATTTAATATTTTTGAACATTTTCATCACGAGAATCCTCTTCTCCAGGCCAAAATAAAATCTCAGATGTGTTTTTCAGCATCATACTTGCTGAGATTACAGGTTGCAAGTCATTATTGCGACTGAATACTCTCACTTTGAGTGAAAGTGTATGTATATTTGCTATAGTGATTATTATTTGCTGGAAATTGAATTAGAGCAGGCTTTTTCGGATTGAAAACGTCAGTTTCAAGTCATTTTGCGGCCAGAAATTAAGGCTTTTGCAATTTTAAAGCTCCCCAAAACATTCTTCTTCTTTTATATATGCCTTTTATGGTCAAAACAACAAGAAATTATTGTAATTTTGAAGAAAATAATTTTTGAAACTTCTGCAGATAATTTCAGATTTGGAAGTTTTGCATTTATTCAACATTTTTGGTTGTTTCCTTCTCTTTGACACCCAATAGATGCAAAGTGGTAGCTTCCTCTTCGGAAATAAAGAGTTTATTTATGATAAAAAGGTTTGAAGAAGTTGTTTTGACCTATGGAAGGAAAGAATGCAAGTAATTTATTTCTTTAAAGAATATGAAAAAGCCCTTGCACAAACTAAGCCAGAGGAAATGATGTAGGAAATATTAGCAAATGGACTTGTCTAAATCCTAATAGTATATTTTTAGGTTAGGTTCTCATTATCATTGTATATATTGATGAACATTTTGATTATTTTTGTATGATAGGACAATTACGTTTGGGTCAAAAATGGTCAAACTGGACACTTTGGTCATAGAGGAATAAATCATATATTCATGAAGTGCTCTCTTTCAGTAATCCAACCATATATAAGACTTATCCAAGGAAACCCTTGATCACCTTGAGAAGTCAAAAGTCAACAACAGCTTATAAGATTATTATTATTAAGCCAAAGCCAATATAAATTGCACATGTGGCATTAGTAAACACTTGTGCTCAAATTGATCATGTGCCACATCAGCTTTCCTACAACAAGGAATATATTGTCACATCATCCCATGTGTATATTTTTTGAACAACTTTCAATAGCTTTTCGCGTGTGCTTTTGTAGATAGAGACGTCCCCAACAACTATAAACATACATGATATGCGTTGCATCAATTATCAAGCACTTGGGTGAGCTCTACTCATAAGCTCTTTTATAGAGTGAGAGTGCTCTCTCATGCTCACACTTGAAGGAGCTCTAAGCATCAGGCTTGGAGGATACTCTCTTGTGAGAGGTTGCTTTTGGAGTCCATGTTCAGCCTATGTCTTTTCATGACTTACTTGCCTTATCCTTCACTTGCTCTATTTGGTGTTTATGAGTTGTGAGTATATTTCTTTTGTTGTATTTGGAGCATAGTTGCTATTCGTATGCATACGAATGCATTCATATGTACTTGCAGTACTGTACGTATTCGTGAAAGCCTTTGAACGCTTCAAACGACTCGTTTCGGTCGCATATTCTAACCTTCTCGGGTTTTCCTCTGGCCTCCGAAGTACTCCGCGCAATTGCTCCTATCTTCAAGCCTTCTCTAAGCACAATGCTAAGAGACACGCACAAGGCATTTGATCTCCACTGTGTTGGTGTGGAGAAAGACACAAAGAAGTCCAACTCCCATCATTGGACTTGCAAATATTGTGGCAAGCGATACACAAGTGGGGCTACAAGGCTACTTCAACACCTAGGCAAGCTTGGAGGACAAGTGGGGGCATGAAAGGACATCCCCGACCATATTGCATCTGAGATCAGGGGAAAAATGTTGGGCTCTCCTAGCACATTACCTACATCGGTAAGAGGATATGCAAGCCATCCTTCTCGTGCATCGGTCTCTACTTCTTCACATGAAGGGGAGTCACATTTTCAAGAGTCAAATATTGGTTCATCATCACAATCACCAACACAAAGGAATTCACAATCACATATGAGGCAAAGTGGATTGTGCACAAGCCATCCTATAGGTATTAAGAAGTTGCATAGTGGATTTTGTTTTACATATATTATCTTGCAACTTTGGTGTAAGGATGCGAGATAGGTACGACCACCTCCAAGGAAGTGAAGCTTTATATACTTTCAAGAGAGTCTTATGATATAATTAGGAAACTATGGGGCACCATGATGTAAGCCCACAAAGTGACTAATCTCATTCTTGGACATCACTTGACCAAGTGGTAAAGCATTTACTCTTGAACTACTATGAAAACCAATTAGAGAGGATAAAGAAGTGGGGTTTAAAGAGAGAGCATCGACGAGTGCTAATGAGATACAACTGATACAAATGAGCATCGAAGAGTGCTAATGATCAGAAAGGCCATAGTCATGGGCCATGGCACTAGCTCTATTATCTAGAACATATATCTTTAGGAAACAAATAGTTAGGATACCCAATAGATATATATATGGATCTAGAGAGAGGTACTTAGACTTAGTTTCGATACCTAGGAACTAATAAGTTTGGATAGGAAAGGGATATCATATTTGATTAGAACCAAACTATACTAGTTTTGAGAACATGGGATTCATTAGGATCCACTTTGATGATATATATGTTCCATTATAGATTTGGAAGTTACATTTGACTTAGTGTAGATGTGACACCTTGATTGGAAGAAGGTTCCACTAGTATGGACGATGGAAACCACTTCCCTTTGAGCACTCTTCTTTTATGGCTCAAGAGAAAAGGGATCATCATTCATGGAGCATATTTCACACATCATTGGAGAGTTCTCAACAAACATCTCCTTAGGACTAGGAGTTATCCTTCATAGTTTAGGGAAGATTTTTTCTTCCAATGGAGTGTGTGATAGGAGATTTTATCTCCATGGATATGATCTACTTACCTTATATTTTTTTGGGAATAATGATTCCATCAAAGTGAGTGGATCTTATAGATTCATGCATAGAGGATGGTCATTAGAAAAATTTCTTTAGTTTGGATACACATTTTGTTTATTATGGTATCCTTTCACATGATTATTGACCATTTCAAAGGAGGGCTTTGGCCTTATGAAGGAATTTATTCTCCACTCTTCACCAAATAATCCTTCATTGTTCATGGGATATTTGTTCTCCGCCTTTATGGAAGTATATAGTGGAGAACTATGTTTTTATTCATGGAAGGGAGGAGCAAATGAATTCATCGGTATCTTTTTTAAGTATAGGGAAAGTGGGGAAAGATCTCACATTGGGTCCTCTTCCTTAAAAGAGATAAAGGAATATTTCTTGAATGGTAGTATGTTTTACTCCGAGAGAGTGGTCATGTAATTTCTCTTGTGAGGAATGAGTATGTTTTACTCCTATAGAGTAGTTGAGTAATGGCATATAACTCCTCATATACTGAGTAGTTTCTTTGTGCAAGAACTAACTTCCTGCTTTCAAAAGCAATTGGATGTCCATCTTGTACGAATAATGCACCAATCACATAATCAATAGCATGAATTTCAACCACAAATGATTGATTGGGATCCACTATGTGTAAAATAGGAATTGTGGCTCCTCTTAACTTTAATTGTTCCATACCTTCACATTGTTCTTTGCCCCAATAAAAGGTCTTTTCTTTCCCTTTAATCTATTCAGCCATAGGCACATCTATTCGTGCATAATTTTTTATAAATCTACCGTAGAATCTAGATAAAACCAAAAAGATCTTCAGCTCTTCCAAGTCCCATGGATTAGGCGATCCAAGAATTAATTTTTTTAGATCCATACATATTCCATCCTTAGAAATAATGTCCCATAATAAGAGCTCTCTGTCTTGCAAAATTCACATTTAGATTCTTTGCCATGAAGTGAATTTTCCCGTGACACTTGATGGATTTTTCTCAAATGTTCCAAGCTAAGATATCATCTAAAATTCCACTACAAACATTCCAAGCTAAGGCTATAAAATCTTATTCATGAGTTCATGAAAGTAACTTGAGCATTGGTGAGTCCAAAAAGCATCACCATATCGAGTGCGAAAGCAGTTTTTGAAACATCTTCTACTTTTATTATGTCTTGATGATATCCTTGCCGAAGGTCAAGATTAGTGAAATATTTAACTCCATGGAATTGATCAAATAACTCATCCATCCTAGGCATAGGTATAATAAAGGTACGAGATGGTTGAACCACACCCTTGACATGCATGTGATTGTTGAACTACATGCTAAGAAGGAGGATTAGGAAGTAATCCTCAACCATGGCTTTTGGGGCAAGTAGTTAACCATCACACTCCTCGCCAAGAGGTTATGAGTTCATATCTCCTATAGATATAAATTGGTATCAGAGCCTAGAAAGTAGGCTTGGGCAAGGTGGACAGATTCCACAAGGCTCATCCACATGGCCTCTAAAAAAAGCACTTGGGCACTCTAACATGTGAAAGGATACTAACGGGGAAGCCGGCGCTTTGAAAATTCTTTCCAACAAAAATTCGAGTGTATCACTCAATCCGCAGGCGGGATTGAGAAGTATAAGGTATCCTTGGAAAGCTCTCAAAAAGAACTTTCCAGATCTAACAAGCTAGCTAGGAACTGTGAAGCTCTTGGGACACCTTGGGTGGCACTTGACTGAGGGTTCAAAATATCAAACATGGATGAGAACGAGATTCAAGATACAAAGGTTAAGTACAGAGTCCAAGAAACCAAGGTTGCGAGCAAGGTTGAAGAAACTATGTGAGGTTGAGGACATTGATTCAAAGATACCTAGGGAGTTCAGGAGCTCATCATCGAGGCTAGATGGATAGAAGAGCATATCATTGAGGACAATGATCAACGAAGGGGGGAAGAATGCAATAAAGTGATAGGTAGGAGATGGTTGAATCCCACCCTTGACAAGAAGGAGATGCTTGAACTACACACTAAGAGGGAGAATTAGGAAGTAATACTCAACCATGGCTTTTGCGACAAGTGGTTAGCCCATCCTACTCCTGAGTCCTAACCAAGATATTGTGAGTTCAAATCACTTATAGATATAACAATAGAGATTTTTTTTAATTATTATTATTTTATTAAGTACCCTATAATCAATACAGATCCTCTTTGAGGCATCCTTCTTTGTTACCAATAAAATTGGTGCTACCTTAGGAGAATTGCTAGGATGTATAAATTCTTGATCCAGATAATCTTGGATTTGCTTTTGAACTTCTTCATGTTGGCTTTCAATCATCCTATAAGGTGCTTTATTAATAGGTTTTTGAGTCACTACTAGATCAATAGCATGATCCACATCTCAACTAGCAGGTGGCAAACTTTCAATAGTGATGTGTGTGAATACACTTAGGACCGTCAGGGCAGTTTTTTCCCTCTTTAAGAGGTTTTTTACCCCCATTTGTATATACATCTATAACCCTTAAGGGTGACTTATCTTTGTACATTCACTTGGTAATACATTCGGTATTGTGTTATGCACCAAGCTTCTTCTTCTTCCTTGTGTTGTTTGTGTGCTTTAGCAACCATTGAACTCCAACAATGGTATCAGAGAAGGTCACGTTTCCTCTAGGCCATCGTCGATACCTCTGAAGTCACAATGCACAAAAATTGGTAAGCATAATCAGGGCGCTATGTGGCGTTGAAATTTTGATGAGTTCGTTTCAACCTCCAAACGTGCTAACTATCACAATAAGTATGCAAGCGATTTTGCCTTTCGTGTCAAGTATATATATACTATATAGGTTTCGGTTCATGAAATGCCCAACGGCACGATTAAAGTCGATGATCATAAGCCATGTCCTTCATCACGACCTTAAATGAAAAAACCCATGGCGTCGATACAAGCATCTTGAAGTCTTCTATAAGTTTAGCAGAGCTTGACAAAATGTTTATGTTCAACTTTTTTAGATAGAGTCATTTTTCAACATCATGGTCTTTGGTCACTAGCCATGGCTGAAAGCATTGATGTATTCTGTATATCGGTTATTGAGGATAAGTTGGATGGTACTAATCATCCATTATGGGCATATATGATGCGTCATGTATTGGTAGCAAAAGGGTTGTGGAATATTGTGGAGGGTATTGAAAAACCTCTTATTACACCTGCAAATATAGTTATTGAAGATGATGCACATGGTGTTCAAGATGATGGTCTTCAAATTCCTAATCGTGCTTCATTTCTTATTGCACTTACTGTAGAGCAACTTCATTGGGATGGCAGAGATGCTTAGGCACATGCATTGATAGCTTTGTCGGTCAAACGTGCCATTATCCCTCACATTCGCTCTTGCAAAACAACAAAGGATGCTTTAGATACACTTATTACTTTATACCCGCAAGAAATGAAGCTCGTGTTGCTTACCTCCGAATAGAGTTGGAGAGTGAGCACATGAATGAAGGATACTCTATGGAAAATTTCTTGGCAAAGATTAAAGATTTGATGATCTTCGAATTCATGCTCGTGTTGTAGTTCTTGTTGCACCTACTATAGAGCAACTTTGTTGGGATGGAAGAGATGCTTACGCACATCCATTGATAGCTCTGTTGTCAAATACGCCATTATCTCCTCACATTCGCTCCCGCATGGCAGCAAAGGATGCTTCAAATACACTTACCATTTTATGTCGGGCAAGAAATGAGGCTCATGTTGCTGACTCTGTGGACAATTTCTTGACAAAGATTAAAGATTTGAAGGCGCAGTTGATTTCTACGGACGAAGTCTTGCCTGATAGTTCACTTGTGCACGTTGTTCTTAACGATCTTCCAGATTCACATCACATATTTGCTTCTACTCTCCGATAATCAAGCTTTCTTAGCTAGTCAGAAGGGCAAAGAAAAATGGAGCTCATCTACTAGTAAGCAAAAATTTGTGAATGTTGCAGAATCAAAGAAGGAAACAAAGATGAGAAGAAAACAAAAAAGCACAAACAGTCTTGCAAATACTGTAAGGCAAATGATCATGTCATAAAGAGTTTTCCTAAACTAATTGCAAAAGAGGCAAAGAAGAAAGAGGTTGAAATGGTAGTTGCAGAGGCCTCTACAACTACAACAGAGTCTTCTAATCTTGTTCCGAACGAAATATGGGCCTTTACTACTGTTTATAGCTATGATTCATCTTCTCATGAGCCATGTATGTCTGCAGTAGACTCCGATGTTTAGTACTTTGATAGTGGGGAAACCAAATGTTGGAAGTAGGGTGCACCTCAATAACAATAATCACATGTTTAGGATCTTCCGACAGATGAACCTTAGCAAAAACACCTTAAGACTCAAAATGAGATGAGTATGAGATAGAGAGAATAGAGAAGTTTTTCCAAGTGTAACAATAAGCTAGAATGCTTACCTACACTATCTTAGTATTTATGTCAAATTACAATGTGTGTAGATGACACAAAACTGAATGTATGCTGAAATTGGATAAAAAATCTGAATCTAGGTAGAAATTTGGGAATTAGATACAAGAATTTGTGTGTAAAGTGCCTAAGAGGTATGTAGAAAGTGTGTGTGTGAGAATGGAGTGAATATGAACAGTTTAGAACTGATATATAGCAAACCCTAATTCTCAAATTAGGGTTTCAAAACCCTAAGTCAAAAACTAATGACCTCGCAAGTGAAAAATTGAAATAAGACTTGTTACTCACACTAATCAGCAAGATGCTGATGGTTGGCTGCCAAAATCTCCTCCAATGTTGCAACAAAGGTAGAGCACACCTCCTCCAAGTGTAGTATACACTCATCCAAGCTTGTATAAGCCTTGAGTACTTGTGATTGATATAAACAATGACCCTTCTCCTTCTTATATAACATCCTAGCTGCCCATGCGTGAGATTTTGCGAAAATCAAAAAGCAAGGCATTAAATTTAGTGGAAAGTTCTAAAATAACGATAGTTTTTTTCTTCACCAAAAATTGCTTTTTGAGGCTTAAACATCTGCAATCTCTTCATTTAACCATCAGCTAGGTATACGAACTTGCTTTCCTAAATGCTCATATCATGAGGAACATAAATATGCAAAAATCCCTTTTTGTGCTGAAATTAGGGTTAGGGTTTTCTATCATTTTTTGACCTCAGATGATTGAATGTTATATAGCAAATGAAAGCTCTATTTGAGCTCTATCTAGTGAGCCAATAAATATTTTTGAGCTTCTGTGATCAAAATTTGGCTAAGTACCAAAAATTAAAGGTTGCTGGAATTTAGGGTTTTGTACTATTATGACATTGTTTCAAACAATCCCCCCTTCAATATCATAATGGTACAAGGTTCAATAATCTGCGAAACTTCTGATATCTGCAAAACTTCAGATGTTTGCAAAACTTCGGATATCTAAAAATATAGCTCTTAACTGATTTCCACTGAATCTTGAGCTGAGTGTGCATAAACTTGGATACTTGAGAAATTGTAAATTGAATGTCAGTACGTGTATTACATAAATAGATCAAGCAACCAACTACTTGACTATACAAAGTAGCATCAAATGGTTTTGAATCTTCTTCTTCATGTAATGACACATTAACATCCATACGTGTTTGCATAGGCTTGGAATCTGTCATTTCAAACCTTTCCAATAATTTCTCAATGTATTTTCGTTGTGTTATGTAGATACACTCATTCCTATATATGAATTCAATCCCAAGATAATAATGCAAAATACCTAAATCATTCACATCAAATGCATGCTTAAGTTGTGCTTTAAAATACTGAAGGTTTGAAAACTTTGGACCTATCATGATCATATGATAATAATAATCAACACTCTTTCTCAGCTTTAACATAAAGAGTAGGAGAAGCTTCTTAGTTTTCAAAACCAATAGATAAAAGATAGAGATATAACTTCTCATACCATGCTCTTGGTGCTTGCTTTAAACCATACAATGCTTTGATAAGCTTGCATACTAAATGCTCTTTACCTCTTTCTTCAAAACCTTCTTGCTTTTGAATGTAGACATCTTCATGAAGATCACCATTTCAGAAAGACAGTTTTGATATCTAACTAGTATACATTCCATCCAAAGAATGCAATAAGAGAAAGTATTTTTTTGACTATTGTCATTCTAGAAGTAGGTGCAAAAGTCTCATCATAGTCAATTCCTTTCTTTTGAGCATATAACCTTTGACAACTAACCTTGCTTTATGCCTGTCAATCGTACCGTCTTCTTTTCTTTTGATTTTGAAGATCCAATTAACACCAATTGCCTTTTTCTCTTTTGGTAACTCACAAAGCTTCCATGTTTGATTCTTATGAATAGAATCAATCTCTTCTTGCATAGCTTTCTTCCAAACAGGACTTTGTGGTGCGTCTTTAACATTAGCTGGTTCATTCTTAACTAAAGTTAGTGCTAAAATGTTATGAATCTCAAAATGTCCTGCATGTTCTGCGTAATTTACCTGTTCTCCTTGTTCTCTCCTAGTCTGACTTCCGGTTTGTCCTCTAAAGTTCTTTATACTGCTGTCCTTCCAAGTTTGATATAACCACCTTGACGTATTCTTGAAAAGTGGTGAATTCTCTTTTGGTTCTTCAATATCTCTTTCTTCTGGAACTCTGTAACTTTCTCCAACTTCATAAGTTGGAACTTCAAGAGGTACTGATAATGGACTACGTATAGATGTAGGAGATGAAACTTTCTCTTCACCTTATCAAGTGCAAATTTGGAGTCTCTTCCTTCTTATCATAAATCTGACCTTCTTCAATAAATGCATTGCGCGACGGTAAGATATTACCTCTTTCTGGAACATGGGATTTGTATACTTTGCTTTCACCTGCATAAGCAATAAAGATACCTTTAATGGCTTTTAAATCAAGCTTAGCACGATCCTTCTTCTCAATTGCTTAGCACCGTAACGTGTCCCGAGAACGGTGACATCTCGAGGTCAAGGACAGGACCTGGACCGTCCGAGGGACGCCAATCCGAGACGACACTCAAAATATGCTGATTTAAAGGCCCATTTCAGATAAATACCATTCATAGCTATTTTCTTAGCTTAAGCTTTATA
Organism: Ceratopteris richardii; assembly: GCA_020310875.1. Taxonomy (NCBI): domain Eukaryota; kingdom Viridiplantae; phylum Streptophyta; class Polypodiopsida; order Polypodiales; family Pteridaceae; genus Ceratopteris; species Ceratopteris richardii. The sequence goes on along the minus strand of CM035430.1, from coordinate 62,798,479 downwards.
AGAAAGCCCTCTCCATGTGATCTTAATATAGGCCTTGAGCCCTTGTTGAGGAACTCCCTAAACCATCCTTCGACACCGAATTTTGTACTCTAAAGGCCTCCACCCTCTGCATGCAATCTTAAAATAGGCTTTGAGCCCATGTTGAGGAACTCCCTCAACCATCCTTTCAACATCCACTTTCCTACTCTAAACAGTGGGGTCTAATGCTAGGCTTTCCTAGCCATACACCCCTAGCCTAAGGTATGAACCTTAGCCTAATATAATAATAATGTTGGTTTCAAACCATACAATGTCTTCCTTAGCTTACAAAACTTACTTTCTTTCCCTTTTTACACAAGACCATTGGGCTATAATACAAATACTTCATGTAAATCTCAATTCAAAAATGCACTTTTAATGTCAAATTGATGTGCATTCAAATCGTTGTCAATTTCAAGTGGATAGATGCTACAAATAGTTGTCATATGGCACATAGGAGCAAAGGTCTCATCAAAGACAATACCCTTCTCTTAAGCATAACATTTGACTACAACTTTAACCTTATGCCAATCAATTGTTCCATTAGGCTTATCTTTCAATTTATAGACCCATTTAGTGCCCAATTCCAATGCCCTCCTTTCCAAGAGGCAAATCACATAAAGAACAAGTACCATTGTCACTAGTAATATTGAATTCAAATTGCATAATAGCCACCCAATGTCTGAATTTTTCATGCTTCATCAAAAGAGACTAGCTCATTCTCATCACTAAGCCAAAGGGAAGCTATTGAATAACAAGTTAATGCAAAAAAGACACCATGAGAGCAATTCAAAAAAGATGGATCTGATTCTCATGGTTCCACATATGTCTTAATGTCTAAGCTCAAGCTATATTGAAGCTCTAAAAGTGTGTCTTTGATCAAAGAGAGAATATGCATTTTACCAAGAATGCATCCTTCATACAATGTGATGATAATACATAGATCCCTAGGAATAGCTTAACAATATTTTCTTTCTTCAAAGTAATAAGATTCTTAGAATCTAAATGCCCTTGTTCCATCATGATTCATGATTCAAAAAAAGCCCTTTGGGTAAAGAACCAATTAGAAAGATAAAATATGGCCATTCTCTCTAACGCTTACTATGTACTTGTTGTGATTGAAAGATACTTGAAAGATTTCTTGCAAAATCTAGTATAGAGTACATCCATATGTGCATATGTGCTACCATCCATAGTTGTCAATTGGTAACGAACATCCCTAACACACTGTGAGATTGATTATTTGCACATGTAACACTTTTGTTTGAAGAGATAGAGTCATGCTAGAAAACAAATTATTCCATGTGGTAGTGTGCCTAAAACCACCATTATTAGAGTATCATACCAAAGATGAATGAGAAGTGAATAAATCTAAATTTGTCACTTCATCGTCATCATTTATCCTTCATAGTGTAATCAATACACAATCTTCTTTTTTGTTGATTAGTTACACAAGTAACAGATTTGTTTGAAGAGAGAGAATCATGCTAGAAAATGAACCTTTCCTTAACAGCCTATAGGTAGTTTATTCACACATGTACGAGCTTTGTTTGAAGAAAGAGAGTCATGCTAGAAAATAAACCCTTCCATGAGGTGATGTGCTTAGAACCACCGTTACCAAAATAATAGTACCATACCACGGTCCACGGATGATTGAAAAGTGAACAAAGATAAATTTTTCTATTTTGTTGTCATCATTTAGCTTTAATAGTGTAACAAAAGCATAGTCATCTTTCTTCTTCATAGATGATGTTTGTTGCATCTTCTAAATTTGTGTAACATTTATCACCACAAATTATAATGTCTAAATCTTTCTTCTCTTCTTCGATCCTTTTCTTTCATTCTCCTATATAATGGCCAAGTTTCTTACAATAATATCATGATCCAGCTTTCCAAGAAACTTGTGCCTTTCTTCTCTTTCTTACAATATCTATAATTTAGTTTCTTGTGATCTTTTCTTCAGCATACGTGACATGCTACATGAGATCACTTTCTTTTTTCTTCTATTCTTGTTTCTCTATCCTTAATCAATCTTCTTTTCAAGTCATCCTATAGACTGTGACGGTTGACCATATTGGAAACTCCATCTGTATCTCCACTTTTTTTTGCTTGATTTTTTCATTGAGTATGGAAACCCCTTACACCATCAAATATGAAATTGGTTGAAAGGAAGTGAGACTACCAAAGTCTCCTAAGAATCACGAAGAATCCTCCACAAAAGCATAACTTTCAATTAATCATCTCGATTCTCATGAAGGTAGAACAAAGTCCTACAACCTCAAAGTTTCTTCAGGTATATACAACCTCAAGGATTATCATCTATTATTCAGTTCAATAGCAATGAAGAGACATTTTCAAAAAGAAAAAAAAAATGCATGTATATGTGAAAGTATGTACAAGCACAGCCAGATCATTAATGTCAAAACATGAAAGAATGAAGAGCACTTACCAAAAATTTCAGCTCTCTCAAAAGATTTTCAGCTCCTCTTGCTTCCCCTTTTGCAGCTTCTTCAATAGTTTTGTCAAATAACTGAAATCTATCAGGACCTGGACGATTTGTGAAAACAATGTGACTAACATGGAATAAAAGAAGATAAAGCCGAAAAACCACACACATGATTATATTAGTGAATCCCATTCTATATTCATTGAAAGAACCCTTTCTAAGGCTGATAAATAGAGCAACATGTGCAGGTAAAACAAACAAAACTGCATCATGCAACTCAGATAACGCCGTGTAACATGATAATGTCTAATCCTGTAGGCATATGAAGAAATTTTATAGGTATACCATATAAATATTAAAAACAATATTATAATTACACAAAGTTTTGATCTCCTTATTCCACATAATGCGAATATGAAATTACTTAGTGTCTTCCCCAAGTATGAGATTTCAGTTTGTGCATACTCCATAGCTCGATGTCAACTTGCAGGTGAGCGTCCTGATTGAGGCTTATCATTTCCCTACTACATCTACCGTTAGCTATCTATGCACACCCTAGCACCACTGAGCTCATTAAAAGTTGTAAAAAATGCCATTGAAAAAACCATGGCCATGTCTCAAGACTCATCTTACGGTCATCGGGAAGGTTCTGTCCGACATGAAGAACGTTCAAAATGAGAAAGCAATCTTACCCACTGCTTCCATGACACCACGAATGTTGAGATCGCCTTTGGTACTCTCTCCCAAGTAATCCACATCAAAGTGGCCGCTGGATTTCACTGAAAACATCTCGTCCGCTAGCTTTCGCATTGCGACTCCTCTCCCCTCAAGCTCAGCTCCCGACCCGTCACAAACACTCCTTCCATTGCTCTGAGTTTCCCCTCCCGAGGATACGACAGGCTCTGTGGTCAGCGGAAAGGCGCCTTCCCTCTCAGTGTCCTTCATGCTCTGGACTTTACACGTTCGCCAACTTCTAAAGGAATCTGAACTGAGCTGCGGAGCCCTACTCGTGCGAAGATTACAAACAAATGGTGCCGAGGCATTTTGAAGCAGCATACGCTCTGCCATGTCGTTGCAAGGTTACAGCAGCCAAACTTCACTCTCCGCAGTCCTTGCGCTTTGGGAGAGAAGCTGCTGCTTGAAATGCTTCCTTATTGTCTGTTGACTGTCGCTGGTGGGAACGTAGTCATGGATGATGGACTGCTTTTCACTATTTGAAAAGTCATGGCTGCGTTAATCATTGAAGTCCTTTTCCTCTTTTTTTTTCGTACTTTAATGGGTCAGTGATTGTGTACAGTGGATTGTAGTGTGAGCCCAGGCAGTGCAGATATCAGAATTTAGCGTCAATACTGAAGTTTCAACAGATTCGGAGTAGAGTAGAGCTCTGAACATATTCACGAAAAGGAATCCTTCCATTAAACCTTGCGGTTTCTTCAGTGAAAAAACAATGCGGGTAGCGTCCGAGAGAAACCCATGCCAGCCAGGGGCTATGGCATGATGGGTGGAACTTGGGTAAGTCACAGAAGTTGAATGGTCGTGGCATTCGGGCAACGTTCTTATGGTCCTAGTACCTACTCTCGGGTGTTCGGTGTTGGGAACTTGTATGCACTTTCAAGTTTCAAGTTTCGGTGGATCCTTTGGGCCACTCTAAGTGCCTCATTATCATGGGTGATGACACATTATGAACCATAATACGTGTTGAGTCTATTTTTAAGTTATTGAGCTTGAGTATTGGTTGAGTTTTTGGTCTCTTGAGACAGAGGTCCAAAGTTCAATTCTCAGGCTAGACATGTAATGCTTTTGGCTATTTCAAATCAGTTGAAACCAGTTGTAATGTTGTCTAACCTTTGTTTTGTGGGATACCGGGGGTCCCGTGGGTACTATACCCATTCACTTGTACATTTGTTTTTTCAAAGTTAAAGCTCGGGAGAATAGGCGCTTGTCGAACCTCCATAAAAAGAATAAAAATAAAAAAAGAGAAGTTAATGAGTTCTGTCTTTTTTGTGAATTAGTTTAATGGCCATGCAATCAAGCCTTTTAGAAGAAAGTAGAGTGGACACCCCCATGAGTTGAGTAAAATGGTTGGCAATTAGTTCAAGATTGTGTTCATCAATAGTGCATTCCATCCTGTAGTTGTCATTCATGTACAAGATCTCTTCCTCATGTTGTGTCTTCTTTGAGAGTTTACACATTTTAGTCAGTTTATCTGCTTTTCTCTCCTCCAATCTTTAAAGTAAATCTACATATTATTTCTTTGAATTTCCTCTTCGTATCTAAGCTTGCATCTGATTTTACGGGCCCCAACCTAGATGCAAAAATTACCTTTATTGACTTCGGCCTCGAGATGTTGGAGCCTTTGATAAAGATTTTCCCTTCTCTCACGTCGAATTCTTCAAATCTACTTTTAAATTCTTGATAACGAGATATTGAATCTGATTAACAACCAACTTCCAACACTTAGCTAGAGAAGTGTTGGTACTAAACTTCATGATCTAGGTGAAGGAAATCTTTTATTGAATTGAGGGGAGGGAGAGGGTTGAAGGATCCGCATGAAACTAAGGAGTTCTCCTATGTCTTAATTGTGGCTTGAAGGTGAGGACCACTAGATAGTGATCAAACAAGATAAAGTCCACGCATTAAGAGGAGGAGAGGGGACCTAATTTATCAATGATATTCTATGTAATATATGTAGAGAATACATGTGTGGAAGCAAAATGAAAAGAAAAGTGTACTCACAAAATGAAAGAGTGTGAGAGACTCAAAGTGAGGAGACCAAGAAATGGGTAAACTCACATGGATTAGAAATTATCTTGCCAACAACATGGAGTAGGCTCTACAAGCTTCTCACCAAGTACAAAGTGGGGGAGAGGCCTTCCTTATATAGAGTTTGAGGGGGATATCCAAATTACATTATATGTGGGATAATTACCCTTGAAGGAGAATGAATACAATGGTACAAGCAAATGGCAAGGTACCCATATACAATGAGATACAATATAAAATGGAGTGAAATGAAAATCTCTTAGATACAAAATGGAGATGCACTCACATGGATACAAGACGAAATAAGATAGAAGAAATCATGTCATGAGCTTGCGAAGAGCATGGAGTAGGCTCTACAAGCTTCTAGCCAAGTACAAAGTGGAGGCAAGGCCCCTTTATATAGAGTTTGAGGGGGCTCTCCAAAGTACATCATATGTGGGATATTTTCCCCTAAAGGGGAATGAATACAATGGTAGAAGAAAACGGCAAGGTACCCTTATACAATGAGATACAATGTAAAATGGAATGAAATGAAAATGGAGTGTCTTCTAGATACAAAATGGAGAAGCACTCATGCAAATACAAGTGGAAATGAGATATAAAAAATCATGTCATCAAAACCCGCTCTATATCTCCATTTTGGAGCAGCTGAATGCTACAGAGGTCCACCAAATGCTGGAGCGGAACTAGAGTTAAAGCCATCGTGAACATATCTCCTAGGTTCCCTTGAGAGGTACATTGCTCTAGAGTAATCTCATGGGATACAAGCTTTTCACGATGAAATGATACCGGATCTCAATTTACTTCATTTGAGCATGGAACACTAGGTTCTTGGTGATGGGCAAGGTTGACTAGTTGTCGGTGCAAATGCATGTTGGAGTAACTTACAAAATACCAATGTCAGATAATAAATGTCAAAGGCAGATGGCCTCACATTGCTCGGTACTCGGCCTTGGTGGATGATAATGCAATTGTAGGTTGCTTCTTACTTGCCCAAGAGATAGGTCCTGATCCAAACGAGAATATGTATCCAAAAGTAGATCGTTGGGAATTAGGATCACCAGAGCAATCTGAATATCAGATGATTTTGATGCCCTCTATGTACCAAAGACCGTGATGTCGGGTGAGGGCAAGGTATCGTAGTAGTCTTTGAGTAGCATCTCAATGTGTATGATGAGGTTGATGTATGCAAACTGATTGAATATGGTCTACTATTCACCAACTAAAGTAAAGAGCCAAATAGTTGTCTATAAGCATGCACATTCACAAGTGATGATGAGTCCTCCAGTGTGAGCTTAATGTTTGGATCAAATGGTGTAGATACTGAGCAACACTGGTCCATATTATATCTGGAAAGAAGATCAGAGTAGTACTTCTTTTGTGATAGGAATATACCTTCTTTTTTTGCCACACTTACATGCCTAAGAAGTGGTGAAGTAGACCAAGATTTGTCATGGAGTACTCAAGGTGAAGCTGTGTGATGATGAATTGGATGCATTTGTCATATGAACCTATAAAAATCAAGTCATCTACATAGAGGATGATAATTGCAACTAAGGAATCTTTTTGATATATGTCTAAGTTAACATCGGTAGTACTCCTTTGAAATCCTTGAGCTTCGAAGAAGTTATGGATCTTTTTATACCAAGTATTGGGAGCTTTCTTAAGTCCATAAAGTGCTTTGTGAAGTTTGTATACATGATCTTCCTTGTCTTTGATCTTGAAACCTCCAGAGTGGATTCCACAGGATAATAAAAGCATAGATTTGCTTTTAAACCGAGAAACTGATGAGGCTTTTTGGAGGTATAAACCTGCCAAGCCTCAAGAAGTAAGTGCTCTCACAATCTATGAGTTTAAAGACCCTCCACGCAAAGTAACCTACCTAGACAATACATCAGAGAGGATCTTCGTGGTCACCGAGCATGGCAGACATGCCTACACATGGAAGGGTGAATTTGTTTTTCCCCAACCCCGGTCCAATATGTCCTACAGTCACCAAGGAGCTGGCACCTCCCAGGCTCATGGAGCTCAAGGAGATAGAAGTAGAGATAGACCTGAAGTAAGCTTTGCCAACCCCTAGGGAAGAGAAAGAAGGAGAACAGGGACGGATAGAGAAGAAACCGAGAGATTTAGGGACCCAAGGAACCAAAGAAATGCTGATGATTTTCCTTTGCCAAGGCTGAGAGAACACACTCGGACCCTGAGGCCAACTCAACTGGTGAAGTCCATGAAGAATTACTTCGATGGCACAGGAGACCCTTATGACCATGTGGCAAAATTTAGGCAAGTCTTGAAAGCTGAACAGATAGAGGACCTATTCACACAATATAATGCTTTTGGTCTAACCCTTAGGAACACTCCCCTTACGTGGTTTCAACCACTGAACGAGAGGCATTTCAGAAACATAGACCAGCTCCTAGAGGCATTTATCATTGAGTTTTCTAAGAGTGGCATAAGGCACAACACTTCCTCACTAATTCATAGCTTCAAGCAAACACCTCAAGAGACGGTGAGACTAGCAGGAAGACGGTTTAGGCAATACCTAGAGAGGTGCCCGATGCCTGAGTTACCTACACCAACCAAGCAAGTGGCTTTGTTCTTAGATGGCTTGTTGAGCACCAAGCTTAGGTCATATGTGTATTTGAAGGACCCCAAAACTATAGAAGAATGCGTGCGCATGTGCATAGACATTGAGGATAATCTAGGCGAGGAGTTAGAGCTATCAAAAATCTATAAGGATTCGGATAGCTCTAGCAGTCTCACATCTGGTCAGTCCACATCCATTGAGGAACTTGCAGAGAAGGTAGCTCAAAAACTAGGTGTCTCTAGCAAACAAATTCCAAGATTTGCCCCAGTTAAGCGGTGCTACACTTGTGGAGGTGACCATATGGCAAATGTATGACCTAGTATGGCCCAACCCCAGGTGAATCCTAGTAGTCAGTACTGCACCATAGAGCGAAGGTACACCAACCACACTGCACAGGACTGCCCATATAACAAACAAACTGTTAGGCAAAATTACCCTCAGCCATATCCACAACAGGGTAGATACTAGAATCAATACCCACCACAACAATACAATAGACCACAGCAACCTTATCAGCCACCTTATCAAGGGCAGCAGAGACCTCAACCAGTCCTAGTGCACCAACCCCCTGCTCCAACCAATGTGATCCCAGTGAAATATGCCTCTACTGAAGAAAATCCGAACAGAGCCATAGTCCCAGTCACCCCATTGCTATCAGACAGTGATCCAAGTGACCATAGTTTTGACTCCACACATATTGATAGCCCACATGCTTACTACATGCAGTCACCCGAGCATAAAGAGTCATACTATTATGAGGACCCAAGTGAAAATAGTGGGGAGCCTGAGTATGCTAATGTCATGTACACAAACCCCAACTCTAGACCTCAACCTAGGCAGGTACGACCCCCATTTCCTAGAGGACCATGCTTCAGATGTCAGGTGCCAATTAACCTGCAACGAGAGTGTACTTGGGACCAAGGGGGTAGAGAAACCAGGCATATGAGCCTTAGGTCAGGCAGACACTTAGGCCGAGACAGACAAAGCCTCAAATCTTCTGAAGCTAGTGTCAATCACACTGCTAGGTCTTGGGCCAAGCAGTTGAGTGATTACCCATACACTCCCCGAACAGAAACAAGTGATTCTGAGATGTCCTATAACATGGAGAGACATGTAGGTAGTTCAGGGGTGGCTTATCTAGAAAAGCCAGAAGGACCTTACAAGACTCAATTGGAATACATCAGGACTAATCGTCTAGGTGCTCGCATCTACGAAGACGGCCTGAGAAGATCTGTGGTCCAGATTAAGAACCCCGATCAACCCCATGGACTAGAACACCCGGTAGTCAAGTTTGAGAATGGAGCATACCTAGATAAAGAGGGGACTATATATGTAGTCACCACTCTTCCTGATATAACAGATGAGTTTGGAAATGTGATTGTGGAGACCGACATGGGTGATATAGAGCAAGGGAATTTAGAGAGAGAGCCAAGAACTCCCCGTGTTAAATACGTCTTGACCAGAATCATGACAGAGTGGATTCCACAAGATAATAAAAGCATAGATTTGCTTTTAAACCGAGAAACTGATGAGGCTTTTTGGAGGTATAAACCTGCCCAGCCTCAGGAAGTAAGTGCTCTCACAATCTATGAGTTTAAAGACCCTGATAGCCCAGGCAAAGTAACCTACCTAGACAATACATCAGAGAGGATCTTCGTGGTCACCGAGCATGGCAGACATGCCTACACATGGAAGGGTGAATTTGTTTTTCCCCAACCCCGGTCCAATATGTCCTACAGTCACCAAGGAGCTGGCACCTCCCAGGCTCATGGAGCTCAAGGAGATAGAAGTAGAGATAGATCTGAAGTAAGCTTTGCCAAACCCTAGGGAAGAGAAAGAAGGAGAACAGGGACGGATAGGGAAGAAACCGAGAGATTTAGAGACCCAAGGAACCAAAGAAATGCTGATGATTTTCCTTTGTCAAGGCGGAGAGAACACACTCGGACCCTGAGGCCAACTCAACTGGTGAAGTCCATGAAGAATTACTTCGATGGCACTAGAGACCCTTATGACCATGTGGCAGAATTTAGGCAAGTCTTGAAAGCTGAACAGGTAGAGGACCTATTCACACAATATAATGCTTTTGGTCTAACCCTTAGGAACACTGCCCTTAGGTGGTTTCAACCACTGAACGAGAGGCATATCAGAAACATAGACCAGCTCCTAGAGGCATTTATCATTGAGTTTTCTAAGAGTGGCATAAGGCACAGCACTTCCTCACTAATTCATAGCTTCAAACAAACACCTCAAGAGACGGTCAGACTAGGAGGAAGATGGTTTAGACAATACCTAGAGAGGTGCCCGATGCCTGAGTTACCTACACCAGCCAAGCAAGTGGCTTTGTTCTTAGATGGCTTGTTGAGCACCAAGCTTAGGTCATATGTGTATTTGAAGGACCCCAAAACTATAGAAGAATGCGTGCGCATGTGCATAGACATTGAGGATAATCTAGGCGAGGAGTTAGAGCTATCAAAAATCTATAAGGATTCGGATAGCTCTAGTAGTCTCACATCTCGTCAGTCCACATCCATTGAGGAACTTGCAGAGAAGGTAGCTCAAAAACTAGGTGTCTCTAGCAAACAAATTCCAAGATTTGCCCCAGTTAAGCGGTGCTACACTTGTGGAGGTGACCATATGGAAAATGTATGTCCCAGTATGGCCCAACCCCAGGTGAATCCTAGTAGCCAGTACTGCACCATAGAGCGAGGGTACACCAACCACACTACACAGGACTGCCCATATAACAAACAAACTGTTAGGCAAAATTACCCTCAGCCATATCCACAACAGGGTAGATACCAGAATCAGTACCCACCACAACAATACAACAAACCACAGCAACCTTATCAAGGGCAGCAGAGACCTCAACCAGTCCTAGTGTAGCAACCCCCTGCTCCAACCAATGTGATCCCAGTGAAATATGCATCTGCTGAAGAAAATCCGAACAGAGCCATAGTCCCAATCACCCCATTGATATCAGACAGTGATCCAAGTGACCATAGTTTTGACTCCACACATATTGATAGCCCACATGCTTACTACATGCAGTCACCCGAGCATAAAGAGTCATACTATTATGAGGACCCAAGTGAAAATAGTGGGGAGCCTGAGTATGCTAATGTCATGTACACAAACCCCAACTCTAGACCTCAACCTAGGCAGGTACGACCCCCATTTCCTAGAGGACCATGCTTCAGATGTCAGGTGCCAATTAACCTGCAACGAGAGTGTACTTGGGACCAAGGGGGTAGAGAAACCAGGCATATGAACCTTAGGTCAGGCACACACTTAGGCCGAGACAGACAAAGCCTCAGATCTTCTGAAGCTAGTGTCTATCACACTGCTAGGTCTTGGGCCCAGCAGTTGAGTGATTACCCATACACTCCCCGAACAGAAACAAGTGATTCTGAGATGTCCTATAACATGGAGAGACCTGTAGGTAGTTCAGGGATGGCTTATGTAGAAAAGCGAGCAGGACCTTACAAGACTCAATTGGAATACATCAGGACTAATCGTCTAGGTGCTCGCATCTACGAAGACGGCCTGAGAAGATCTGTGGTCCAGATTAAGAACCCCGATCAACCCCATGGACTAGAACACCCGGTAGTCAAGTTTGAGAATGGAGCATACCTAGATAAAGAGGGGACTATATATGTAGTCACCACTCTTCCTGATATAACAGATGAGTTTGGAAATGTGATTGCAGAGACGGACATGGGTGATATAGAGCAAGGGAATTTAGAGAGAGAGCCAAGAATTCCCCGTGGTCAATCCGTCTTGACCAGAATCATGACTCCAAAGTGGATTCCACAGGATAATAAAAGCATATATTTGCTTTTAAACCGAGAAATTGATGAGGCTTTTTGGAGGTATAAACCTGCCCAGCCTCAGGAAGTAAGTGCTCTCACAATCTATGAGTTTAAAGACCCTGATAGCCCAGGCAAAGTAACCTACCTAGACAATACATCAGAGAGGATCTTCGTGGTCACCGAGCATGGCAGACATGCCTACACATGGAAGGGTGAATTTGTTTTTCCCCAACCCCGGTCCAATATGTCCTACAGTCACCAAGGAGCTCAAACCTCCCAGGCTCATGGAGCTCAAGGAGATAGAAGTAGAGATAGACCTGAAGTAAGCTTTGCCAACCCCTAGGGAAGAGAAAGAAGGAGAACAGGGACGGATAGAGAAGAAACCGAGAGATTTAGAGACCCAAGGAACCAAAGAAATGCTGATGATTTTCCTTTGCCAAGGCCGAGAGAACACACTCGGACCCTGAGGCCAACTCAACTAGTGAAGTCCATGAAGAATTACTTTGATGGCACAGGAGACCCTTATGATCATGTGGCAGAATTTAGGCAAGTCTTGAAAGTTGAACAGGTAGAGGACCTATTCACACAATATAATGCTTTTGGTCTAACCCTTAGGAACACTGCCCTTACGTGGTTTCAACCACTGAACGAGAGGCATTTCAGAAACATAGACCAGCTCCTAGAGGCATTTATCATTGAGTTTTCTAAGAGTGGCATAAGGCACAACACTTCCTCACTAATTCATAGCTTCAAGCAAACACCTCAAGAGACGGTCAGACTAGCAGGAAGACGGTTTAGGAAATACCTAGAGAGGTGCCCGATGCCTGAGTTACCTACACCAGCCAAGCAAGTGGCTTTGTTCTTAGATGGCTTGTTGAGCACCAAGCTTAGGTCATATGTGTATTTGAAGGACCCCAGAACTATAGAAGAATGCGTGCGCATGTGCATAGACATTGAGGATAATCTAGGCGAGGAGTTAGAGCTATCAAAAATCTATAAGGATTCGGATAGCTCTAGTAGTCTCACATCTCATCAGTCCACATCCATTGAGGAACTTGCAGAGAAGGTAGCTCAAAAACTAGGTGTCTCTAGCAAACAACTTCCAAGATTTGCCCCAGTTAAGCGGTGCTACACTTGTGGAGGTGACCATATGGCAAATGTATGTCCCAGTATGGCCCAACCCCAGGTGAATCCTAGTAGCCAGTACTGCACCATAGAGCGAAGGTACACCAACCACACTGCACAGGACTGCCCATATAACAAACAAACTGTTAGGCAAAATTACCCTCAGCCATATCCACAAAAGGGTAGATACCAGAATCAGTACCCACCACAACAATACAACAGACCACAACAACCTTATCAGCCACCTTATCAAGGGTAGCAGAGACCTCAACCAGTCCTAGTGCAGCAACTCCCTGCTCCAACCAATGTGATCCGAGTGAAATATGCATCTGCTGAAGAAAATCCGAACAGAGCCATAGTCCCAGTCACCCCATTGCTATCAGACAGTGATCCAAGTGACCATAGTTTTGACTCCACACATATTGATAGCCCACATGCTTACTACATGCAGTCACCCGAGCATAAAGAGTCATACTATTATGAGGACCCAAGTGAAAATAGTGGGGAGCCTGAGTATGCTAATGTCATGTACACAAACCCCAACTCTAGACCTCAACCTAGGCAGGTACGACCCCCATTTCCTAGAGGACCATGCTTCAGATGTCAGGTGCAAATTAACCTGCAACGAGAGTGTACTTGGGACCAAGGGGGTAGAGAAACCAGGCATATGAACCTTAGGTCAGGCAGACACTTAGGCCGAGACAGACAAAGCCTCAGATCTTCTGAAGCTAGTGTCAATCACACTGCTAGGTCTTGGGCCCAGCAGTTGAGTGATTACCCATACACTCCCCGAATAGAAACAAGTGATTCTGAGATGTCTTATAACATGGAGAGACCTGTAGGTAGTTCAGGGGTGGCTTATCTAGAAAAGCCAGAAGGACCTTACAAGACTCAATTGGAATACATCAGGACTAATCGTCTAGGTGCTCGCATCTACGAAGACGGCCTGAGAAGATCTGTGGTCCAGATTAAGAACCCCGATCAACCCCATGGACTAGAACACCCGGTAGTCAAGTTTGAGAATGGAGCATACCTAGATAAAGAGGGGACTATATATGTAGTCACCACTCTTCCTGATATAAGAGATGAGTTTGGAAATGTGATTGTGGAGACCGACATGGGTGATATAGAGCAAGGGAATTTAGAGAGAGAGCCAAGAACTCCCCGTGGTAAATCCGTCTTGACCAGAATCATGACTCCAGAGTGGATTCTACAGGATAATAAAAGCATATATTTGTTTTTAAACCGAGAAACTGATGAGGCTTTTTGGAGGTATAAACCTGCCCAGCCTCAGGAAGTAAGTGCTCTCACAATCTATGAGTTTAAAGACCCTGATAGCCCAGGCAAAGTAACCTACCTAGACAATACATCAGAGAGGATCTTTGTGGTCACCGAGCATGGCAGACATGCCTACACATGGAAGGGTGAATTTGTTTTTCCCCAACCCCGGTCCAATATGTCCTACAGTCACCAAGGAGCTAGCACCTCCCAGGCTCATGGAGCTCAAGGAGATAGAAGTAGAGATAGACCCTAAGTAAGCTTTGCCAACCCCTAGGGAAGAGAAAGAAGGAGAACAGGGACAGATAGAGAAGAAACCGAGAGATTTAGAGACCCAAGGAACCAAAGAAATGCTGATGATTTTCCTTTGCCAAGGTCGAGAGAACACACTCGGACCCTGAGGCCAACTCATTTGGTGAAGTCCATGAAGAATTACTTCGATGGCACTGGAGACCCTTATGACCATGTGGCAAAATTTAGGCTAGTCTTGAAAGCTGAACAGGTAGAGGACCTATTCACACAATATAATGCTATTGGTCTAACCCTTAGGAACACTGCCCTTACGTGGTTTCAACCACTGAACGAGAGGCATTTCAGAAACATAGACCAGCTCCTAGAGGCATTTATCATTGAGTTTTCTAAGAGTGGCATAAGGCACAACACTTCCTCACTAATTCATAGCTTCAAGCAAACACCTCAAGAGACGGTCAGACTAGGAGGAAGACGGTTTAGGCAATACCTAGAGAGGTGCCCGATGCCTGAGTTACCTACACCAGCCAAGCAAGTGGTTTTGTTCTTAGATGGCTTGTTGAGCACCAAGCTTAGGTCATATGTGTATTTGAAGGACCCCAGAACTATAGAAGAATGCGTCGCATGTGCATAGACATTGAGGATAATCTAGGCGAGGAGTTAGAGCTATCAAAAATCTATAAGGATTCGGATAGCTCTAGTAGTCTCACATCTCGTCAGTCCACATCCATTGAGGAACTTGCAGAGAAGGTAGCTCAAAAACTAGGTGTCTCTAGCAAACAAATTCCAAGATTTGCCCCAGTTAAGCGGTGCTACACTTGTGGAGGTGACCATATGGCAAATGTATGACCTAGTATGGCCCAACCCCAGGTGAATCCTAGTAGCCAGTACTGCACCATAGAGCGAAGGTACACCAACCACACTGCACAAGACTGCCCATATAACAAACAAACTGTTAGGCAAAATTACCCTCAGCCATATCCACAACAGGGTAGATACCAGAATCAGTACCCACCACAACAATACAACAGACCACAGCAACGTTATCAGCCACCTTATCAAGGGCAGCAGAGACCTCAACCAGTCCTAGTGTAGCAACCCCCTGCTCCAACCAATGTGATCCCAGTGAAATATGCATCTGCTGAAGAAAATCCGAACAGAGCCATAGTCCCAATCACCCCATTGCTATCAGACAGTGATCCAAGTGACCATAGTTTTGACTCCACACATATTGATAGCCCACATGCTTACTACATGCAGTCACCCGAGCATAAAGAGTCATACTATTATGAGGACCCAAGTGAAAATAGTGGGGAGCCTGAGTATGCTAATGTCATGTACACAAACCCCAACTCTAGACCTCAACCTAGGCAGGTACAACCCCCATTTCCTAGAGGACCATGCTTTAGATGTCAGGGAGATCACCTTATACGTGATTGTCCACTGCCTGCCCCTACACAACCCCAACCAGTGACAATTCTAGGTTTCTATCAAGACTGCGGAAAAGAGCATCTCCTACGAGATTGCCCAAAGAACCCTAATAACATGCCTAAAATCACTCCTATCAGCGTCATTGGGTTAGTGGTAGACTCTACGGGAAGTATAACTTCCAATGCCCCAGTGCATGTGGTCACTAGAGCCCAAGCCTTGCAGCAAACTCAAGGAGTAGGGCAGGAAAAGAGTTCTGAGGTTAGTGAGACAGAGAGTATAACCAAGAAAAGGACAAGAGCATGGAGAGATAGCCGGGAGAGAATGAAAAGACAATGGTCACAGAAAATGAGCGAACTTGAAGAAAGCTTGAGAGAAACCAAAGCAAAGATAAGTGAACTCGCATCTCAAAACCACTCTCATACCACCCCTCCACCACCTTTCCCTTTACCTGCCAATCCATCTTCTTCCATTCCCCAACCTTTCAATACACCACCCTTAACCCACCCACCACCTAGAGTAGGATCAGTCCTAGCCGATCCCACTCCTGAAGATCTAGACATGATGCTTAAAGCATATCAGGCCAGAATCCAAGAAGGGCCCAATGTAACAGATCATGAGAAATGTTACCCTAGAGCCGATCTAGAGATAGAGCGAACAAAGCTTTGTGCTAAAATGGTCAAATTGGCGCAAGCCATGTTTGAAGCCAGTCGCTTGTTCGATGGCTCTAACCCCATCAGAACACCATTGCACTTTGATGGTCTATTGTATAGATTGGAGAGGTTACTTGCAAAGTCTGGAAAAGGAGCCACCTCCCAGGCTAAGGAGAGGGCAAGTGATAGAATAAGCATTCCTCCCCAGGGAGCTTATGTGCCTAACTCCACTGAACCAGACACCTCTTCTTCTATGAATAGGTATTCACCAGAGTTCTTGAGAGAGATTCAAGAAGAGAAGTGGGCAAAGGAGAGTGAAGTCCCTCCTCCCATTGAACTTGTGGATGACGCACATGATCAGTTCCCACAGGACATCCCTTCTATTTACGAAGAACAGGAAAGTGCCCACTCTCATGAGAGGTTAGACTTTGAGTCTAATTCCTTGCAAGAGTTACCACATTTCACAGGCCCATGGGAAACCAAGTCTACTTGCCTGAGAGCACCCACAGTCATGATAAGAAACGAAGATTCAATCATACCTAGGAATACAGAGGTAGTAAAGAACACTAAAGTGCAGTGCAATCTCACTTTAGAAGAGCTACTCAAAGTTAAGCCAGAAGTGTGGAAACACGTAGCCAAACAAGTTCCAGACATAGCGAAACCGTGTTCCCAGGTAGGATCTCATAGAACAGTGCCTGAAATACCATTGGATAAGATAGGAGACATGAGTGAAGGAGAAGAAGGAAATACCTATCTCCCAGTTACCCATCAGGGATACACAACCAAGGCAATTTTGGACTCAGGTGCAAGAGTTGCAATTGCTACAACTTCCCTATGGAAGCGTTGGGGCAAGCCAGCACTCCGACCAACGAGAATGAAATTGTAGATGGCCGATGGCCATATTGAGAGGCCCTTGGGATTGCTAGAAGGCATAACTCTCTCTACATGTGGTGTTGAGTTCGAACATACTTTTGTTATATGCAACTTTAGTAGAAACCAAGCCTACGAGATGATTTTGGGAAGGCCATTTATGCGGCAATTGCAAGTAGTACAGGACTGGGGAACCAATTCCTTATACTTGCAGCACTTAGGAGTTACAACCAAAGTCAATCTCAAGGATTACTCTCATAGAGACGTACCGCCCATTCAATGGAATCCCATCCATAGAGCCAAGGATGACACGGAGTCAGTGCATTCCATAGGATCAGGATCCTCATGGATGCATGAAGACACCCACTTATGGATGTGCAAAGTGGAAGTAGAAGAAGAGAAAAGAGAAAAAGCCAGAGAAGTAGGTGCGAAAGAGACACATAGATCAATTCAAGACCAAGCCTATGCACCTGTAGTTTTTCCTGACGAAGAGTTTGAGCCTCACGACTGGGCAGAAATTTTAGCAACAATGGATGTAGCCATCAATGAAGAGCAGTGGACACCCCACTGTGATGAGGATGGCTATGACATTTTAGTCTTCTCAATAGAGCCAATCATGGGAGATGCAGTTTTAGAAGAATGCGAACCTAGCCCTGATACATTTGAGGATGCAAGTGACTCCGACTTAGAGTCAATCATTATGGACCCACCTTTTGCATCAGATGAAGAATACTTCTATGAAGTTGAAGCTTACCCCCAGAGACACGGAGAAATCACAAATGATGTGAGGTTAGCCACACAAGTAGCCACTAAGAGTGGAGGAAAGAAAAGAAAGAAGAAGGAAGTCACTCCGGAGGTAGAAGAATCCTTGTTTGAGGTCCCTGAAAAGTTGAAAAAATATGAGATAGACGATAGGAGAGTCATGATAAGAATGCCCAAATGTGAGGCACAAGCAGGAGAGGCCTATGATAGCAAGGAAACTACCAATAAAATAGTTGTCGCCATAGAAGAGGGAGAAGAAAGATGCACCTACATAGGGCATGACCTGATGGAAGAAGAAGAGCAAGAGTTGGTCGCTTTGCTAAGAGAGTACAGAGATGTATTCGCTTGGAGCTACAAGGACCTGAAAGATGTCGACCCAGACATATGCTCACATACGATTCCCATGACCTCAGATGCCAGACCATCTAAGTAGAAGCCCTATACATACAATGATAACTACACTGCTAAGATCAAGGAGGAGATAGATAGATTGGTAGAAGCTGGGTTTATCTATGAGATTGAGCACACTGAATGGGTATCCCCCATTGTGGTTGTGCCCAAGAAGAATGGAAGATTGCATGTGTGTATTAACCTTAAAAAAGTTAATGCCGCCACGATTAGAGACAGTTATCCACTTCCTATTACTGAGCATCTATTAGAAAGGGTAGCAGGCAAGGAAGTGTATAGCTTCCTGGATGGATTCTCTGGCTACAATCAGGTAGCCATTGCACCAGAAGATCAGCATTAGACGGCTTTTGCCACAGAGTGGGGCATATTTGCCTTTCGGGTAATGCCATTCAGGCTTACCAATGCACCTGCTACCTTTCAAAGATTAATGTGTCACGTGTTTAAAGAGTTCTTGAGGAAGAATTTGGAAGTTTATGTTGATGATCTTTGCGCTCATTCTAACATTAGACAGACCCATATACTTGAACTCAGACAAATCTTTGATAAATGCAGAGAATATCAAGTCTGCCTGAACCCAGAAAAGTGTGTTTTCATGGTCAGGCAAGGCAAAATTCTAGGACACATAGTGTCTAAGAACGGCATATCCACTGACAAAGAGAAAGTGAGAGCCATCGCAGAACTACCTAGGCCAAAGAACGTCAAGGAAGTACAGGCTTTCATGGGGCATTGTGGTTACTACCGCCGGTTCATTCACATGTATGCTGTCATTGCAAAGCCCATGTACGGACTTCTGACTAACTTTGAGTGGATTGATGAATGTGAGAATTCCTTCAATGAGCTTAAACAGCGATTATGTTCAGCACCAATCTTGACCACACCAGATTGGAATAAGCCTTTTCATGTTCATGTAGATGCATCCAATTATGCTATTGGGTGTGTACTCGCACAACCTACGGGCGAAGGTAATATGGATCTTCCAATTGCCTATGCTAGTAGACAGTTAAATGTAGCTGAATGGAACTATACCACCACCAAACGAGAAGGATTAGGCATGGTATATGCGGTTAAAGAGTTTAGACACTATTTGCTTGCAAATAAGTTCAAATTTTTTACTGATCACCAAGCTCTACTGTACTTGGTAAACAAGCCATGTAATACAGGCAGATTAGTAAGATGGTTTCTGTTACTAATGGAATATGACTTTGAGGTAGTAGTGAGGAAAGGCAGGACTCATTTGAGGGCAGACCATCTCTCTAGGCTCACATCTGGAGAGGCCCCACAAGGAGTGTCAGATGACCTACCTGATGCTTACTTGTTTAATTTGGAAGTTGTACCGCAATGGGCTAAGCCATTAGTGCCAGTATTGACATACGGTCCTAATCACCCGGTAATGCACACAGAAGATAGAGAGATAGTAAGAGCTCAAAAGTATCATATCTTGGCAGGAAGTATGTACAAATATACGGAGCAGGGAGTATTGGCCTATTGTGTGGAAGAGGACGAGTACGCTAAGTGGTTGCAATTAGCACATGTAGGTGCATTAGAGCAACACTACTCAAAACAACGAACCCTACAGACCCTGAGGAGACTAGGAGTGCATTGGCCAACCATGGAAGTTGATGTCCATAGAATGTGCAAAGAATGCCCAATCTGCTGCACTAAACCACCAGTGGAACATGCCACTCTTTATCGAGTGTCTTTAGTGCCAGATTGGAGTGAACCATTAGTAGCCTTCTTGAGGACGAAAACATTCCCTCAAGATATGACTTTGGCCAGACAAAGAAGTTTGGAACAAGAATCCTTGTATTACACAATCATTGGTGATAATTTATACAAACGTGGTAAAGATGGTTACCTAAGACTGTGTGTTCATGAGAGCGAATACCTCAAGATATTAGAGACTGCTCACCAAGGTGTAGCAGGAGGACACTTCGGTCCAGATAGGGTGATCAAGGCAATTCTATTTGCAGGATTTTGGTGGCCCACCCTTCACATGGATGCACATACCTATGTGAAGAGGTGTGAGGTTTGTCAGCGAACCCATTATCCCATACGCAAGGATGAGATGCCATTGAAGCCTATGATGGGTGGCCGTGCATTCTCTAAGTGGGGAATAGACTTTGTGGGTCCGATTAATCCCCCAGCTAAGGGTTCACATGCTGACTATATCATCGTGGCCACAGACTATCTAACCAAGTGGGTAGAAGTGAAAGCCACTACAAAAAATGATGCTCAAACAACAGCAAAGTTCTTATTTGAAAGTGTGTTCACAAGGTACGGATTGCCAATAGAGTTGGTGAGTGATAGAGGCACACACTTCTTGAATGAAGTCATAGAAAACCTTCTCCAAGAATTCTTGGTGGTACATAAGAAGTCTGCCCCCTATCATCCACAAGCTAATGGCCAGGCTGAGAGCACAAATAAGATCTTATGCAATGTGCTAACTAAACTGGTGAATAACAAAGGCTCTGATTGAGACAAACAGCTACACCATGCTGTTTGGGCATATCGAGTTGCCTATAAAACGGTACTCCAAGCCACACCCTTTCAGATGGTATTTGGCCAAAATGTAGTGCTACCAATGGATTTTTTGATACCTACCTTGAAAGTGGCACAAGAGAATGATTGGACAGGCCATGAGTTGTCCTCTAGAATCTTCAATCTTGAACATCTAGGTGAGACACGATTGAGAGCTTCAGCAGGAATCGATGTAGCCAAGAAGAGGCAAAAGGCGTATTTTGATACACATGTGAAGGATAAAGGCTTGAAAGCAGGAGACCTAGTCTTAGTCTACACATTGAAGCACCATGCACGAAAATTAGAGAAAAGGGGCTATGGACCAATCATTATCAATAGGATCTCCACAAGTGGAGCAGTACAACTAGCCACTCTAGAGGGTGACGTAATACCAAGTTACATAAGTGGATGCAGAGTCAAGTTATATCAAGAAGCCCTAACAGAAGAAATGCTTAATCGACTCACTACTGCAAAAAAACGTAAGGAAGAGGAAAAGCAAATTCGTGAAGAAGCACAGGCCGAAGCTTTAGAACGCATTCGACAAATGAAACTGCGAAGACAAGGTAGAGATCAGGCGATGACTGACAATCATGAAGCTCATGGTTATCACATTGCCATGTGTGAGGCTTCAGGTAAGCAGACCCATACGATAGTTGATCGGCGACCTTTTGTGACCCTAGAAATAGGACAAGAAGACAGTACAACGAGCGTGAGAGCTTTAATTGATTCAGGAGCCGCCAGTAGTGCAGTTTGGCTTTCTTACTGCCAACAATTGCAATTGGAGGTAAAACCCCTAGAAGCATATCTAATAGGATTAGGAGGTGTCGAAACCCCTTGCATGGGAGAGGTGGAGCTTCCCCTCTACATTCAAGAGGTACTAATGCCAGCAAAAGTGCTAGTATGTGAAGACGAGGATCTTACCGAGCCTCTTGTCTTGGGCCAAGACTGGATCTATGATCATGCAGTCAACCTCAACCTAAGAAGTGGACTTCTTCAGGCTTGGGCAGGCCAAAGCCGCCTTATGATTGAATTAGAAAAACCAGCACTCAAACTAGTAGAAAAGGCACCAACCCTTAGTCCCTCCAGGAACCCCCATGAACATAACAATGTTGTACTTGTCCAAAGTTCTATGGTGCAGAGGATTGTCAATCTTACCGAAGGTACAGAAGTCAATGAGAAGTTCCCACCTGTTCCAAAGAAGGTTCCAAACATGCAGACTGAACATCACACGACACGAAGGAGGCTGATGACCAAGAAGCAGGAGCACCAACCAGTGCAACACGGAGTACCTCGTGGCGCGAAGCAGATCTGGATGCGCAAGGATGGAAAACCCACAGCTCTAGTAACAGGTTCTCAAGGAGGCACAAAACAAGCCACACCATCAAGGTCAAAAGTAAGGAGTACCCTAGGCAACCTCTTAGGCATACCATGTCTATTTGGGTCCGTAAGCGGTCAATGAAGGCTAGCCCCAATGCTAGACAGATATGGGTGCCCAAGGCCTGTTTATGAGCCGAAATAGCTCCAACTCTAGTCACTGGCATAATTCAACACTCACAAGTTCTCTCGACAAACAACTCAGGAACTCTACCTAAATCCCACACTAACCCACACTCAGTCAAACTGAGTAATGTCTGGAAATGGGTACCCAAAAGGTCCCAAATCCATCACAATCTAGTTCATAAATCTTTACCTGTCATTAGCTCTAAGAGCTACGAATCCTCTATCAAAGTTTGGAGACTTAAACCCTGTATCAAACCCCCAGTCCCAATTTTGTAAATCCATCCACTCTGATGTAGGTGCATTCTGAGTACTTTGCATGTCCACAGTATGCATTTAGGAGTACACTAACCACTAACCACCACTTACATCTATCACAAACACTTCATCCTAACCACTAACCTTCTGGATTGTCATGTTAGTATTGTGAAGGTAACACCATTACATCCTGTTTCCTATGCAACACTAATGTGCCTTGCTTCTTCTAGCAGATAAGCACCCGATTCCCATGGCAGCAGCAGCAGGCACGAGCTCTCAGGCAGGCACTAGCACTCAAAGCAATTGGGATACCATGCCTGTGGAGGCCCCACTGACAGCAAGGCCTGAAGAGCTTTTGAATGTGAGAAGAATTCCCATTTTGGATCCACCAAGTGGCCTGATAGAAAGAGTAAAGGGGCATTCTCATTGGTTCAATGAGATGCCAGGAGATTTGGGAGACGCAGATCATATCTGGGAATCCAAGTTGGAATGTGGAGGAGTGTGGTGGACCTTTCAGTTCTTCTCACGAGAATTTGAAGCATTGCAAAATGTTGCCCCTCTTCAAGATATTTGGCAAAAAGCGGGATTGCAAGATTATTTCAGTGTAGCCTTGCCTAGACCTGATTTTCTTCGGTGCTACTACTTGATTGCAACTCTCAAGGCGACAGAAGACAAAGATCATTCAGGCACATTCCTGGTGCCCTCTCTATCAAACCAAGAAGAAACGAAGAAGTTTGAGTTGAATATCACTTTAATCAGGGAGGCCCTTCAGATGTATGGCACCCATGTACCCTCCGATCGAGATCCTTTGATACCAGAGTCGATGAAGAACAACAAAATCAAGAAGTTGAAAGAAATGTGTGCCCTCACCCCCAACATCGCCATACCACTGCGGATGTGCCTTCAACACTTCGCATTTCCAGCGCAAGACCGGTTCACCCAGCCTCATAAGAAGATCTGGTATGGGTTATACCTAGCAAAGATTGGGAGCTTACCTATGAAAATGCCAGTATGGATCCTTGATCAGTTGTATGAAGCAGGCAAGCGAGGAGTGAGGAAGCCTACTTTGAATGGCTGCTGTGCCATTACAAGAATAATCTACAAATGCCTGGCTTATGATGTGCCAATTGCACGAGCCCTCAAGTACTCACAATTGGAATTCTTCCAAGGGTGGAAATCATGGGTTCAACCCACTAAAAGAATGCGTGCATCACTTTCACAGGTTCTGATTCCTCGCAAAATTGCCACAGAGACCTCCTATAGAGAAGAAGAACAAGTAGCCCCTTTCACGATCCATCTCCAAGGACTACAATCAGGAGACTTGGTACAACCCACTCCATCAGCCCCCCCACTACCCACTGATGCTGAGTTTGCATCCATGGCTACATTGGCAGCAGATCCATCCTTTGACTTTGAAAGCTTCTTACAAACAGCACACTTGTATGAGAGTGAATTATTTTCTGACAATGACGGTCCCAGATCATCATCCCAAAGAGAACGGCCACAGAGTGAGGCAAGAAGGGTACATTGGAAAGATGAGGCACAACACACTCAGGCGGGAGGCACACACGAACAAGAGGAGATGCAAAGGAATGAATCAGAGGAGAGTGAGGAGGAAACCCCTGCTTACACTGCACAACTTAAAAGGCTCTACAAAACAATCAAGCAGGTACAAAAAAGACATAAGCTAGCAGAAGAGGCAAATAGAGCACTAGTGAACCAGATGTTGCAAGCGGAGAACGCGGATCCCCACTTTGTAGAATCATTGAACCTTTTGGTGGAGACATATGGGATTATAGAAGCTATGCGGATCATGTTACATCGCAACCCTCCTCAATACGATCAACGAAGGATCGATACACGACCACGAAGGGGGAAGATGATTCAAATGGAAGTCTCTACAGCCCTCCCTACCACCACCCAAGAAGATGTTCACATGGCAAGCCCAACTAACATTGATGAACCAGAGGTAAATACACAGATACCATCTCCACCATCACCTCCCATCCCGCGCTCCGAAACCCTCACTACCAGTATTCCTGAACAACTAGTAATAGCCATTAGTGAAACTATACCACATACCACCATTTCTCCATCCTGCCCTTTACCTCCATCCACTAGTTCCAGCCAACTTCTTGAACCCCATATAGGCCACCTCGCCACTGACCAAGTTATAATAGGTCACCCTTCATATTTCCCAGCCCTTGGACAACCACTTGCCACTACCCAAATCTTAACACACTCATTCCCATCTACCGATACTATCCCTCTTTCCCAACCCCGCACCACTGAGGCCCTCTGGACCTTCTCAGAACCAACACCCATCACCCAACCTCCATTCTTAACAAGCCTTGTAAATATACTTCAACAAATAGAGAATTATAATAAAAAGTCCCTTTCCCAACCCACCTCCCCCACATTCACTGCCACCACTAACACACCACCTACCATTCCCATATTCACGATTCACACTTCACACACCATCACGTCCGATCCTATGGATATTTCACCTTCCACAGGACCACTCACCACCACATTTGTCTCAACATCACCACTTGTAACTTCACGCACATCACCACACACACCCACTGTCAGCACAACATCCACTTTTCCCTTTCCCATTTCCCGACCCCCTGCATCTTTCACCTCCACCTCTGCATCCACCTCATTCAGTCATGCATTGGACGCCATGTTCGAAGCCGCTGCCCAGCTTAAGGAAGAATACAGATTATTGGAAGAAAACAATAAGGAGCTGTGTACTCTGTCCTCCCACCTCCAGGCACGGGTCAATGCCTTAGAGTTAAGTAATACAACATTACAACACAAAGTGACCGCCCTCCAACAATCGAATGCAGAGCTGGAAGCCAAGTATACGGAGAGGAGTAAGGCTATGGAGGAACAACTGAGAGATCAGCTAGCCCGTAACGCAAGGCTACAAAGAAACATGGCTCTACTCCGACGCCACCTAGCAGCTGCACAAGAAGAAAATAGGAGATTACAGCAACAAAATCAAGACAACCTCGAAGCCGCCATAGAAAGTACTCCAGGGGCACCCATTGACCCTGCTAGCTTCCGGGCCGTCCCTTCAGAAAGCATACAACAAATCTTGGAAACCTATGCCAACCTCTTAGAAGCACATGATCAGCTGGTTGACCAAGTAAAAGAGCTACAGAGATCCCAAGTGCCTACACCACAACCACCAGAAGCTAAAAAGATGGTCCATGCAGCCACTTCTCCAGAGCCCGAATCTTCAACAACCAATGAGGTACTTGAGCTACGACGACAAGTGGCAGAATTAAAGATCAAGTTGTTACAGTATGAACGACCCCCTTCTCCACCTGATCAACCACTAGAAGAAGAAGCAGTAATCGTTCCAGTGGAGGAAACATTTGAAGACAACTATGAGCCTCAACCCCTTCCAGGAGGCAGAATCACGGAGGAAGGACAAGACACTTATGAAGAGCCCCCTTCGGCATGGATGAAACAGGTAGAAGAAATGGGGACAACTCAGGAGGAACGTATCTCCACTCAGATGCTGGCAATGAGGAACATTGAAGAAACCATACTTCAATCAGAGTATTTCAGACACCTGGCCCCTAGAAGACTGATAACTAGTTCTGAATTACAATATAAACCCTATTTTGTATTATTGGCCGACTACAACGCAGAAATCAAAAGAGTCACTAACAGGTACCCCACGTTCGCAACACAATGCGAACCAGAGGATATTCCAGAGGCAGCCAAAAAAGGGGCCATATTCCAACCCATCTGGAGGCAAAAGTTACTCGAAACCTATCCGGAAATGCTTAGAACATGGGACCACGCTCCCATTCATTTGAAGTATAACCCTTGCTTCGGACCAGTACAAAGGAGACGATCATGGAAAGCATTTGCTATAAAGGTTCGGAACAACGCAAATTGCAAACAATGGCTGAATTACCCCTCGATCGCACCACCAACAGGCACACCTAGAGTAGCATATATGATAGCTACCATCAGACATTGGATGCCACGCCTCCACCCCATGCCAGATGTCACTGCACAGATGATGCTCAAAATTTTGGACATGATGCAAGTGGTGATAAAGACTTTTCGAAATGTACGTAATATTCAGCCGCCAATTCTGGGCTTCATCAACGGTAACTATGACCTACTTTATGATATGAGCACAACCCCGAGCATACGAGTCGCTTATGCATGGCACGCAAGAATCAGGTATCTCCCTGCTTGCTACAAGCAAACGTTTGATGACATGTTCACCACGGGGTTCTGGGAAGCACACTCAGAAGTGTTCGCGCCATGCCCAACCCACCTACTACAACTATTCGCATGTGAACAAACAATGCACTCAGAGCTCTACACCACACCACAACCTGACATGCTTATGGAGCAGTAAATTGGGATACCCTGCAAAGAGATTTGGTCCGGGGACTACGGATTAAAGAACAAGAATTGGCAACCGACGTATTACAATAGTACATTGATCAAACCGTGGAGCACAGGTCTGTCAGAGACGATAGACGCTAGGGGGGGAGAGTGTTGGCATCATATGGGGAGAAGCAAGTATGGCATACATGCAGATCTAGTACTAAGGCAACCCATTAAATTTTTCCAAACCTTACATCATTTTAAAAGTGATTCTCATGACTAAAAACCCTTGTAAATATCGTTTCACCTTTTTGTAGCTCCATTTTGTACAAGCCGAGGAGTCCTCAAGCTTGAGGAGCCTTAGAAGTAGTTGCCTGCCAATTTTCATATTTTTTAGATCTCGTTTGAGCCCTCAAATAAGCCCTGGAACCTAATTTTTAACTAGGCCGGACACTAGGTCTGGACAGGGCCAAAGCTAGTCAAAAACTATAAATAGAGCTAGAGAGCTCATTTTTGGGCTAGCTTCTTGTAGTTTTGAGCTTGTATGAGAACTTGGTTATAATAGAAGTGATTCCATTGTCTTACTCTCTTTGTTCTTGCCGTGTCTGCGCGTGTGTGTGTATGTGTGTGCATGTTTGTGTGCTTCTCACTCACACATTTGTGCCTTCACTTGCTCGAGGTCTTCATACCATCCTCATGTCTTCCCGGATTGACATTAAAGGAGCTACTCATCACTAAGCTACAAAGGACCTCATGGAGATTTTGAGAGAGCTCTCCAAAGTACATCATATGAGGGATAATTCCCCCTTAAGGAAAATGAATACAATGGTAGAAGCAAATGGGAACGTACCCATATACAATGAGATATAATAAAAAATGGAATGAAATGAAATTTCAATGTCTCCTAGATACAAAATGGAGATTCACTCATGCGGATAGAAGCAGAAATGAGGTAGAAGAAATCATGTTGTGAACAATATAGCTTTTATCAAGTCTAGCTTTTCACAAATAAGTCCCATATTGAAGGTTTGACCGAGAGAAGCCTTGCTCATCTTTGACTTCCACCAGGTCATGGTGGAGCTCAACTTGGTCCCAAATGTCTTTCTCAAGACTTTCTATAACCTACCCCCTTTGGTCCCATCTATCAGACTGAACTTCCACCATATTGAAGACCTTTCATAGGATGGCCTCAAAGCGTAGAGATTCCAAAGCATGACATGTAGTCAATCTTTACGTGTTAAGATTAGGTGCATATGCCAATGCAATGGTGAATTGGATAGGGCCCTTAAAAAAGCAGCAATCTATCGATGGTTTTGATCCACCAATGTCTCCACAAAAAACGTGTGCTAAATCAGTGTGAAGCCTATAGTAGCTCTCCTACTCCCCCGTAGATGTTGGGTGGTGAACACAAGTTGACATGAAAATACTTTTTAAGTCTCCTTTGGAGTTCAACACCATCCGTTTTGATCTCTTGGAGACAGATGAATTTTGGGTTGACATTTTTATCTCGAAGCCATTGACCAAACACAACCATGCTTGAGGGGTCCAAAAGCCCTCAAATGTTGAACAAAACTACAATCATGTACGAAGACTGAGGTATCTGTTGGTTAAGGACTTGTCCCTCTTTTTTTGCTTTTATCTTTGCCTCTTCTTCTTGAAGATGAGGGACCTGGCACACTAGTCCTCCCTTGAGGGGGCTCTTCTAAGGGAACCCTGCAAGGTGTTTTCCTTTCTATGAGACCACCATCGCAAAAGGTTCTAAAACAGGATCACGAATCATAGATCCAATAATTATCAATGTTTTCTTCTTTGTTCTGCCCTTCTTGATTGCCTTGTTTGCTTGTGGAGTGATTCTCTAGGGTTTTTTCATCAAACGATTGTTAGATTAATTTCACCGGTGTAGTCTAAAAGATTGAACTCCTTTTCTAGGTTATGGAAGATATTTGTTTCAGGGATTGACCGATAGGGGCTCATCCTTAAATGACCTTTGGGGCTTCTTCTCCTTCTACACCATACTTTTATAAAGGCCCCATTGTTGTGTCATTCAAGTTGCATTTCTTTAGCTTTCTCTTATTATGATGAATGTTCTTTAGAGGCACACACCTCAACCCTTTGGGTCATAATGACATTGTTAGTTGTACCTTGTGCATTTTCCTGATCTTGTTTTGCCGTCAAGCCTTTCCATCTTAACGGGTAGTCTTTGAATATGTGGCCGTGCACCCTGTAGTAAAAGCAAGCATTAAGGAAGTTTTTATACACTATTTTTTGTTCAAGAGGCGATGTCTATGTTGATTTTGGAGGATAGATCCAAGTTAAGATCCGCTTCAATGCAAATTTGAGGGTTCGATCTCACGTTGAATAAATATGTTGCACCTTCATAAATGCAACCATTGACACTTCCCTAGAGGCTGATGGTCGACTGATGGGCATAAGGATCTCCCTAAGAAATCCATACAAGAAGTAGGGAAGGTTAGGGAGTTCCACCCAAAGTGGATAACATGAAGATTTTGACTTATTAGGACAAAATCTAGGAACCACTTGAAGGGACATAAGGTTGTGCAGCAAATGGCCAACCTACAAGGCTTGGGAAGGCCATTTCCTCATTTTCATAAACCACAAGCATGTGGTTTGTCACCAAAAACTGATAGAAACAACAATCCACACAAAAACCACTGCTTATGAAACCATTGTCTGAGGGATTCAAGAGGCACCTTAGGGCCAAATATCTGCCAGAAAACTTAGAAGCCACCCCTTATGTTTTTGCAATTGTGAGGGATGATTGTATCTCTACCCATGGGTGTGCTACATCAAAATTTTGTCAGTTCCAGGAGAGCTATGTTTTGACAAGTCATCATGTTACTTCTCCTCCAAACCCTTGAATATAGTCAATATATGGATGCCAATGTCTAAGGTGATTTTGCTCTTGGTCTACATATGTCTACCCATGGATGGGAGTCAACTCATTCATAACAAAAACAATCCAAATAGGAAAGCTTAGGATGGGCTCATACCATGGTAAGAGAAGCACATGTAAATATGTTATTCTATAAATTCTTTTGGACTTCTAACCCTCTCATATTTTTTTGTGTGAAAACACTTTCA
Organism: Ceratopteris richardii; assembly: GCA_020310875.1. Taxonomy (NCBI): domain Eukaryota; kingdom Viridiplantae; phylum Streptophyta; class Polypodiopsida; order Polypodiales; family Pteridaceae; genus Ceratopteris; species Ceratopteris richardii. The sequence continues at coordinate 62,768,341 of CM035430.1, read as the reverse complement.
ATAGGGGTCATAAGAGTATACATGGTGAACTAGAAAGCAACATGCAAAGAAGAACCCAATACACCATTTGGAATATTCATAATGATCACAGAGTTAGGTTTTATATTTCAATTCTTTTAGACCTTACACTTACATAATAGAAATGGCTTACAACTATCGAATTCAATGCTTAGATCTCTTCATAGCTTGATTCATGGAATTCACAATGATCAAAGATCTCCACTTGAATTCAAGCGTAGTGAGGGTCACATTTATGTTTGATTATATTTCTTGTGATCTAAGCACCATATATTGGTTAAGAGATGGTCTACCATGTTTCTTTGTCATCATGTTTCTACGCATCCCCTTTGCCCATGTTATTAAAGGTTGCCCTTGCATTCTGTGTGCTTAAGACATTGAACAAAGACTAGAGTTGCAATCAAAATCAAGATTGATGCATGATTTAGAGAGTGGGAATCAAAAAGAGAGAGAAACAAGCTTTATTTTCTATCTTGTTATTTATATCTTTCGTTATTTTCTTTCAAGAAAGGTTGCTAGATAATATGATGAAGCTCAAATGAAAATTTATACTCTCCTGAATTTTATTCTTGCCCAATACAAATTTTAGAATGAAGTGCCTTGCAGTATAGAGCGTGCTCATACACTTTCAAATTATCAATCCATGGAGAACAGACTTCAACCTAGTTGCAGTCAAAGGCAGTTAGCATATGGTATGGATGGGCATCAAGTCTAAGAGTCAATGTACTATATGTTAGCTTTCAAAGAGATTCCCAACATGATCTAGCTCATAAAGTTCCACAAACCATCGATTCTATTAGTCCATGATCACTCCTTCCATGATGGACAATAGAGTAGTCTCTCATGATAGGTGATCAACAAGCCTATCGAAAAACGATCAAGTCTCCTTTGCCAACAAATGATAGGGTACTCATGTTGTTTTGATAGTATCGTTGAATGGCCAAGTAGAAGGTAATTAAAGATAACTTAAAGTAACCCTTTCAAGCCAAAATAGGCACTTCCTTATCCGATAGGAAAATAGGTCTGGATCACAAAAATGATTGAATCTTCCTCTTATTGATCTATTGTGTGCTTTATAGATTTATTTGAAGTTATTGACGAGTCTTGCAAGTTTCATAAGTATAAAATCAAAAGAAAGGGGCATAACAACATTGTAAGAAGCTCACAGTTTGTGGAAATGTTTCCTCCACTTGGTCTGATCACCTAAACAAGTATAAAATCATGCAAAAGTACCTCAAGAGGATGCAAACATGTTAAGTAATGCTTCAAAGCACTTGAGAATATGTCATACACAGAAAGTCAATCAATATACACACTCAAAATGCAAGGAAAAACCAAGATATGAGCTTGTAAGAAGAGAGAATTGACTATTTCACTTGACAAAAAAGTCCTTATAAGTGAGGATCTTGTACTTTTTATAGTAGATCCCTCAAGAACACTTCTTTTTTTTTTGAAAAGCCCTTAAAACATTAAAAAATGCTACTCTAACATACTTCATCTCTTGCAGATTTCAAGGGAAGACTCTTCCCAAGTATACAAAAGCTGATTTTGCATGTATGTACAACTATCATACACTACAAAAGTGATTTGGAAAAATGCAAAAAAAAAAGAGGATTGCATTGTGTAACACTCTATTAGCTATTTAGACTAGAGATCTGTGTTGTCTCTTGTTGTTTGAGTTATATTTTCTAGACAATCATCTACAATTACTTATGTGGTTCCCCCCTCCTAGTGTGTGTCATAAAGTTGGCTTGTCCTTCAAGTGTGATAGGTGGGGTTGTTTTGTCCTTTCTTTGCATCAAAACATGCTTTATGAGTTAATTTTCCTCGTTGCATGCACTATTGTCTTTGTGAAACAACATTGTTGTGTATTCCAAAGCTTGTCAACATGTGCAAGATGCTTCAGAAACTTTGCCATTGTTGGTCTTTAAAACTTGATGTTGATAATTTCTTTGTTGGAGTTTCTGGGTAATATCGGTGCTTCTTATGGTTGTTGAAAAAAGAAGCTCCAAAAATAACATGCCTAATTCCTAGCCCATAGTGATCGATGGGCTAAGTATTCAATGCATGGGTGTAACAAAAATATGTAATTTATGCACGGTCTTGTAATTTAGTCCCATGCATACTTTAGAATGTATTGGAAAATTTATGGTGCTAGTAGTTAGGTCTTGAGTATGGTGACAACAAGGTTTCCTAATCTAGTAAAGCTAGAAAGCTTCCACCTGAGGTTGATAAATACCAATCATGGTTGAAGTTACTTGAGTGTGTGGTGCTCACCAAGATACAAATTTGTTCCATGTCAATCTTTGTTTTGAACTTGGTAATGGAATTCCATCCTTGCCATTGACTTTTGGCCTTGCTTTTCTATGGATAACACTATCATGTGTGATTGAACTTCAAGGTTTTTAGTGAGGACACTAATAGAAATAGGGGGTGTAGCGACACCCTCGAATTGAAAAAAATCGGGGCTCGTTGCTTATGCGACGCTAACGTCGCATAAGCGATGGGCCTATTTTTTTAAAAGATGTGTCGTCGCATAAGCGATGTTAGCATCGCTTATGCAACGCTAAAACTATGCATTGCAAATAGCATCGCTAAGCAACAATGCTTTTAATGACGTTGGCAAACTGCCTGCAATGCTAGAGCGTCGCATAAATGACGTCCTGTGTTCCAGAGCATCGCATAAGCGACGCTCTTGAATGTAAAAAAAAAAAATTGATTTCTCCCGGCACATTTGTGCCAAGATTTGGATGAGAGAGAGAGAGAGAGAGAGTTAGAGAGAGAGAGATCAACAAGAGCTCATCCTGTGAAGCAAGGTACACACACAGATTTACACACAGACACATACACACAAATGCATATGCATACACACACACATATAAACACATAGACACACACACATACACATAGACACACACATACACACACACACATATACACACTAATTTACATACATATGTAAGCCGCCGGATTGGCAATTGTAAAATCTGACTCTTAACGAACCTAAAGGTCGTTACGTAAATGTTGTAACCTTGATTGATGTTGTAACCTTGATATAAATCAATGAAAAAAGACACTTCGGTGACACTCAGAGGAGTCGCCAGACTGTTGTCTGGTTGATGTAGTCTGTGTAGTTTCCGTGGTGTTTCATACACACACATACACACACATGCATACATAATGAACATGCATATGCATACATACATGCTTACATGCATACACACACATACACACGCATACACACATAGACACACACACACACATACACACACACATACACACATATATGCATACACACACATAGAGAGACATACACACACATACACATACATGCATACATAATGCATATGCATATGCATACATACATGCTTACATGCATATACACACATACACACACATATGCATACATATACATACATAATGCACATGCATATGCATAGATACATGCATACACATACGCACACATAGACACATACACACACATAGAGACATACACCAACATACACACACATACACACACATACACACACATACACACACATATACAGATAGATTTACACATGTTGGTGTGTAAAACACCACAAGAACTAAACTAATGTGGTATTAGAAGACCTCCATAACCACCATTAGCTTAGCAATACTCACATTTTGAGTCTTCATCTTTGAATTTAGTGAAAATCAAAATTTCACTTCAAAGAAATCTGCGCCTTTTCTTCAATCCTTCAATCTGACCTGTATTAGCTCAATCTTTGCAAAATCTTTTGATCACTTGCTAAAAGATGTTCTTGCTAATGTTAAGCAACACATAATAACCAAAACTTTCAAGTAATAACTTCAAAATCTTCTGATTTTGCTCCAATCTTTCCACTATGTCTGAAAACTGAAAATTTACTTCATCGATTTGACATACCTCCACTGTTAAGCTGATTTCTCTGAGTATACGTCTCGTTTCTTAAAGATCTTTTGACCAAGTGTAGTTGAGGAGAGTAGCTTTAAAATGAGCTATCACTTACCAAAAACTTTACACCATGCTTCGAGATCTGACCTTCAGAAGATCAGTCAAATGTGCGCCAGAAAAGTCGTAACTGTCAACTACCTTACACAGTCATATGAAATGACTTAGAACTCAATGTACAAGAGGAATTAGACTCAATCCTTCTACACAAACATGTTTTGATTATCAGAGAAGATGTGTACAAAATGGCTTGGCCTAATTTTGCTCACAGCCATGGAAAACTCTCTCAGACTCAGAAGTTTTCTCTCACCATCTCTCTTAGAAAAAACACGACTTTTCTCTACTAACTCAGATTTCAAAATTGAGTTGTCACCTACATATTTTTGCATCAAATTAACTTATATACCTATGGTTTACATTCTCCTAGATCTGAACTCGTAAGTTCTGAAGATCAAAATGAAATCTAGACTCTAATTTTGCACTAATTTACAATAGTGAAATTGTCCCTTCGCTTAGGCTTGATTTTCTGTAGGTCTTTTCTTCACTTCTTCTTTCCTTCATCATATGTCTTCATATGTCTTCATATATCCATGCCTAATTAGTGAGTGAAGCCCCAACAGCTCCCCCTCAATCACTAATTAGCATAATTTGACTTCTTCACATAGTCTTCTTCTCTTTTATTCCTGCCATCTCCTTGAACTTACTTGTCTTTACTCCATCCAAGCTTTTTGTCATAATATCTGCAATCTGATCTTTTGTAGAAGTGTACACCACTTCAATCTCTTTCTCCATTACCTTTTCTCTGAGAAAATGATACTGTATCTCTATGTGCTTTGTCCTTGCATGAAATACAGGATTTGCTGCAAGATATAATGAACTCATGTTATCTCCATGAATTATGGGTATACCTTGATCAATTCCCAAGCTTTTGAATAATGTCTGCATCCATATTACTTCTTTTGCTGCTTCCACAAGTCCTTTGTATTCAGCTTCTGTTGATGATAAGGCCACTGTGTGTTGTTTCTTTGAACACCAACTCACAAGTTTATCTCCAATGTATATCATGTAGCCATGGGTAGACCTTCTGTCATCTTGACTTCCTGCCCAATCTGAATCACTATAGGCTCTCAATCTTATATTTGATGTAAAAGGATAATACAATCCTTCTTTCAAAGTCCCTTTGATATATCTAAGGACTCTTTGACCTGCAATCCAATGTGGATCCTTTGGACAATGCATGAATTGAGAAAGAACACCAACTGCATAACTAAGATCAGGCCTTGTTAGTGTAGCATAAATTAAACTTCCCACTAAAGATTGATACTTCCTCATGTCTTTGAATTCTGCTCCATCATATCTACTGAGTTTATGATTGACCTCTAGTGGTGTAGATGCCTCTCTGCAATTCTCCATGTTAAACTTCTTTAGAAGATTCAAAAGATACCTTTCTTGTGATACATATATGCCATGTTCTGCATAAGTGATTTCCATTCCAAGAAAATATGACAATTTTCCTAGATATCTTGAATTCTCTTTCAAGTAGCTTCTTCACCTCCTTGATTCCTTCATTTGAGGTACCTGTAATTATAATATCATCTACATATATACAAATGTAGATCATACCTTCATCTGTTCTTTTGATAAGTAAACTTGCATCTGCCTTTGAACTTTGATAGCCAAGATCATTAAGATACTTTACAAGTCTATAATTCCAAGCTCTTGGAGCTTGCTTCAAACCATAAAGTGCTCTTCTTAACCTGCAAACATAATTTGGAAACTTATGATCTGCAAACCCTTGAGGTTGCTCCATGTAAACCTCATCTGATATATATCCATTCAAAAATGCATTCTTAATGTCTAATTGACTCAATGTCCATCCTTTTGATGCTGCAATGGCAATGATTGTCCTTATGGTTGACATCTTTGCCACAGGACTGAATATCTCATCATAATCTATGCCAAAAGTTTGAGCATAGCCTTTAACCACCAATCTGGCTTTGTACCTGGCTATAGTTCCATCTGCATGCTTTTTAACTTTGTAAACCCATTTATTTCCAATCACTTTCTTACCATTAGGCTTTGGGACAAGTTCCCAAGTTTTGTTCTCTTCAAGTGCATCAAACTCTTCCTTCATTGCTACTTCCCATTGTCTCTTACCCTTTGCTTCATCATAGCTTTGAGGTTCTTCATCTTCCTTAACCATGTAAGCATAATTTTTCTGAGTCAAGTAAGAAGTGTCATATGAATACCTTGTAGGTTGCTTCCTCATTCTGGTTGACCTTCTTGGTTCACACTCTTCATGTATATCTGGATGTACTTCTTCATCAAATATTGGTCCATCTTCATTCCTTCTATATGATCCAACTCTTGATGTACTTGCTTGCATATGATCTTCATCTCCATCTATCTGCATATGTGACTTACCTTTTGCACTCCTTCTTATCTCTTCTTCAAATGTTTCAAGATCACATTCTTTATCTGCATACCAACTCTTCTGTTCATCAAAGGTCACATCTCTGGAAACAATAAAATGTTTAGTTAAAGGACTCCATAGCCTATAACCCATTTGCTTTTCATCATACCCAATAAACACATATTTTTCTGCCTTTGGTTCAAGCTTATGTCTGAGTTGTGATGGCACATAAGCATAGGCAATTGACCCAAACACTTTACAATGATCAAGTGTTGGTTTCTTACCCCACCAAGCTTCATAAGGGGTCATACCATTCAAAGCTCCACATGGTAACCTATTAACTAGGTATGTAGCTGTATTAACAGCCTCAGCCCAAAGATAATTAGGGCAACTCTTTTCCTTTAACATTGCTCTTGCAAATTCAACCAATGTTCTATTTCTCCTTTCTGCCACCCCATTATGTTGAGGTGTGTACCTGCAAGTTATCTCTCTCTTGATACCTGCATTCCAAAGATAGTCATTAAACTCTTGGGAGAAATATTCTCCCCCTCCATCACACCTTAGCCTCTTGAGTTTTTGACCTGTAATTCTTTCTGCATAGGCATGAAAATGTTTGAAGGCTCCAAAGACTTCTGATCTTTCTTTTAGAACATAAAGGGTTATCCACCTTGTGGCATCATCAATAAACAAAACATAATACCTAGATCCATTTATTGAACCTTCTTTTGTTGGCCCCCATACATCTGTATGTATGAGTTCAAGCAAACCATCATGCTTGAAACCTTTCTTCTGAAATGGTTGTCTATGAGCTTTTCCCATCTGACAAGCTTCACACTTGTATATCATATGTTGATTCTTCACATTTGGTAGCCCCATTACAGATTGATTCTCCACCATAGTTTTGATTCCTCTTTCATTGAAATGTCCCAATCTTTTATGCCAAAGATCTAACTCTGTAATTACTTCATCACCATGTGTGATTAGGGCTTGACCAACATTTCCTTGTACTTTGAGAGTAAAAAGTCTACCTTCCTTCTTACCACAAACAATGGGTTTGTATGCATCCTCTGGATCTTCAACAAATACCCCTTCATTTGTAAATCTGACTTGAAAACCTTTTTCCACTATTTGTCCAACACTAATCAGATTCTTTGGTATTGTTGGAACATACAAAACATTTGTTAATAAATCAGCTCCACTCCTGCACTTCACTTTTCCAATTGAATGCACATTATGTTTTGTATTGTCACCTGTTTGTACTGTATGACTTGAATTGCCTTCTTCCAATTCTGACAATAATTCTATATTACCTGACAAATGATTTGAACAACCAGAATCAATATAAAATACCTTGAGATCCTCCTTCTCTGATGAACTTATTGAATTCATCATCAATGTTGTATAGTTGTCATTCTGTGTATCATTTGCATAATTGTAATATGTGGTGTTGTATGATTGGTTCTGATTCCAATTTCGTCCACCACCTCTTCCATAACTTCCTCTTGAATTTTGTCTTCCTCTTTGAAATTGATTCTGAAATCTTCCACCTCTTCCTCTGCCATTGTTGTTCTGATTTTGGCTTGCTCCTTGTTGATTGTGCCAACAATCATATGCTAGATGATTGCTTAATCCACAAATCCAACATGTCTTCTTGTTATTGTTTTGATTACCTCTACCTCTTCCATTTCCTCGACCTTTACCTCTGCCAAAACCTCTTCCTCTTGCATAATTTGCTTGAGTTGTTGACTCTTCTTCATCCTTTGCTTTGCCTTTATCTCCTTTCTTTTTGTTCTTCACATACATTGCAGAACTTTGACCTTTTTCTCCATCTGACTTCAAGTCTTGCTCAAATGTGAGCATCAATCCAAGTAATTGATTCAATTCTGGCACATAATGATTTAATGAGAGTTCTGTTGAAAGTACAAAAGGCTTCCACCTTTCATCACCTCTTAACCCTGCAAGTAATTGTGCTATCAACCTATGATCTTCAATATCCTCATCAATAGATCCAAGGCTATCTGCCAAGTCCTTCATCTTAGTGACATAATCACTAATACTCTGATTTTGCTTTTTCTTGAATGTGGTGAACTCTGACCATAAGCTAGCTTTCCTAGCTTTAGTAGTGTTTTGGAAGTGGTCTTCCAAAGCATTCCAAATATCTTCAGCTGTTTCTAAACCTCTTATGTGTGGCAACAAATGATCTGTAATAGTGTTGTATATATAAGCTCTTGCACTTGCATCTCTCTTCTGCCATAACTTCAAAGCTTCTAGCTCTTCCTTTCTTGGATGACTTTCATCTTCAAATTTAGGCTTCTCCTCTTCACCTGTCACATATACCATTAGATCCTTACTCATAAGTAAGGCTTCCATCCTCATTACCCAAGCAGGATAGTTATCTCTGTCCAATTTGTCAATGGACACATGATCTGCCATGGTATCCTTGCTTCTGCTTCAACCTGTAAGTGTAAGGTTAAAGTATGATACCTTTTGTAGACCTTTACCCTTGGGAGTAACTTCGAAATACTCTTCTGATGACTTTTGGTTGTTGAACACCTCAGCTTCCTCCTTCTTTGACAAATAACTCTTCAAATCTTCTTGTATCTGCTCTCCCTTTACTTTCGAGGACCTTATCCACTCTGATACCACTTGTTGGTGTGTAAAACACCACAAGAACTAAACTAATGTGGTATTAGAAGACCTGCATAACCACCATTAGCTTAGCGATACTCACATTTTGAGTCTTCATCTTTGAATTTAGTGAAAATCAAAATTTCACTTCAAAGAAATCTGCGCCTTTTCTTCAATCCTTCAATCTGACCTGTATTAGCTCAATCTTTGCAAAATCTTTTGATCACTTGCTAAAAGATGTTCTTGCTAATGTTAAGCAACACATAATAACCAAAACTTTCAAGTAATAACTTCAAAATCTTCTGATTTTGCTCCAATCTTTCCACTATGTCTGAAAACTGAAAATTTACTTCATCGATTTGACATACCTCCACTGTTAAGCTGATTTCTCTGAGTATACGTCCCGTTTCTTAAAGATCTTTTGACCAAGTGTAGTTGAGGAGAGTAGCTTTAAAATGAGCTATCACTTACCAAAAACTTTACACCATGCTTCGAGATCTGACCTTCAGAAGATCAGTCAAATGTGCGCCAGAAAAGTCGTAACTGTCAACTACCTTACACAGTCATATGAAATGACTTAGAACTCAATGTACAAGAGGAATTAGACTCAATCCTTCTACACAAACATGTGTTGATTATCAGAGAAGATGTGTACAAAATGGCTTGGCCTAATTTTGCTCACAGCCATGGAAAACTCTCTCAGACTCAGAAGTTTTCTCTCACCATCTCTCTCAGAAAAAACACGACTTTTCTCTACTAACTCAGATTTCAAAATTGAGTTCTCACCTACATATTCTTGCATCAAATTAACTTATATACCTATGGTTTACATTCTCCTAGATCTGAACTCGTAAGTTCTGAAGATCAAAATGAAATCTAGACTCTAATTTTGCACTAATTTACAATAGTGAAATTGTCCCTTCACTTAGGCTTGATTTTCTGTAGGTCTTTTCTTCACTTCTTCTTTCCTTCATCATATGTCTTCATATGTCTTCATATATCCATGCCTAATTAGTGAGTGAAGCCCCAACAACACACACATACACATGCATACACACACATACACACATAGACACACACACATACACACACATACACACATACAAACATACACACATACACACATACACACCATACACACACATATACACACAAATTTACACACACACATATACACACATACACTTACACACATAGACACACACACATACACACATAGACACATACAAACTTACACACACACACACACACAAGTACACACACACATATATAAACAGACACATACACACATAGACACATACAAGACGTGCATTGAAAGGGTGTCACACAAAACGTTGTAACACCTTTCTGGTTAGTAGAGCGGTGAGTGGAAGAGAACGACAAACACGCCACCGGATTGTTTTGTCTGGGCGATCGGCTGAAGTTTGATTCTATCACAGGTTTATCAAATTGTGGTGTCGTCTATATTGTTAAGGTTCAGTATTGAAGTAACTAAGGTACTTCGTTAACATCTTATTGTGTTATTGGTGAAGTGCGAGTATAATAGTAATATCAAGTGAACAATAGAAGTTTCTACGCATGGGGTTATGGTAATCATTAGAAGTTGCTATGCGCTGGAAAGTGGTAGTTGAATCTGTTGTAATTGTTAGAATATAAGGAAGAAGTGACTGGGGAAAATATATAAAGGGCCTTTGTATTATAGACCCCTGACCATCCCAAGAACCCATGCATAGATCAATTAACGGTTTACAATAATCATAAATACCTTTTTTGGGATTTTACCTTCTTCATCCTTATATCGAGGAGATTCACATTTGGGACATGTCAAAGAGCCTGCATATTCATCTCTATATAAAATACAATGGTTAGGACATGCATGTATACATTGATAATCTATACCAAGATTGTTGATTATCTTCTTCATTTCATCATGTGTGGTAGGAAGAATATTCTGACTTGGTAAAAACTTTTCACATAACCTGTAAGTTCATGAAAAAAGACATATTGATAAAAATAAATAAATAAATATACATATGTATATCCAAATAATTTCATATATGTGTATGCTTATGTGTATGTGTATGTGGATGTGTATATGCATGTGCATGCATATACATATGTGTATGTGTATATATATGTATGTGTGTATATGTGTTTTATAGGTGTATATGTATGTATATATACGTATGCGTATGTGTATGTATATATACGTATGCGTATGTGTATGCATATATGTATGTGTATATGTATATATATGTGTGTGTGTGTATGTATGTATGTATGTGTATGTATGTATGTATGTATGTATGTATGAATGTGTATGTTTGTATGTATATGTATGTATGCATGTGTAGCTGTGTATATTTGATTTCATTTTTAATTTTTTTTTTGTATATTGTGGTTTGCAGCCTTTCATATCTAGAGCACTGAATTGTTTGGCTGTCTCCCATTTTATAGTCAATCTATTATGTGGCTTGCTAACTAAGACTTACATATTTGTTTACAAGGGTTAAGTATCAGCTAACTATGGAGGTATTAGGTTGTTTGAAAATAAGACAAGCAAATTTCTCTCGAGGATTTAGGAAAATGGATGAATAATTCTCAAGTATGGGAAGACATGAAGTGTTCATTCAATGCAAGTTCTTGTTCTTACCGTAGCTACGGTAAAAACAAAAACGTGCACTGAATGAACGCTTTGTGTCTGCCCATCCTTTAAAATTATTCTTCCATCCTTCAAATTCTTTGAGGTAAATTTACTTCTCCTATTTTTCAAAGGACTTAATACCTCCATAGCTAACTCATACTTAATATTTGTATGCAAAGTTCATAAAAGGCTTAGTAGCGTAGGTATTAGGTCCACTAGAATAGGATAAGCAGATGTGTTAGGAAGATTCTAAAGGTTGGGCGGACAATTCCAAAGGTTAGATGGACAAAATATCTTCATTCGATATAGGTATGTATAATTTGACTTTACTCTCATAACATGTGTATATATATGTTTATATGTATATATATGCGTATGTATGTATGTGTATGTATGCATGTGTAGCTATGTATATTTGATTTCATTTCTAATTTTCTTTTTGTTTATTGTGGTTTGTAGACTTTCACATAGATATCTAGACCACTGAATCGTCTAGATGTCTCCCACTTTATAGTCAATCTATTACCTGCCTTGCTAACTAAGGCTTACATATTTGTTTACAAATATAAAATATCAGTTAGCTATGGAGGTATTAGGTCATTTAGAAAATAGGAGGACCAAATTTATCTTGAAGATTTTGAAAGATGCATGAATAATTTTAAAGGACGAGAGGATAGAAAGTGTCCATTCAATGCAAGTTCTTATTCTTACCTTAGCTAAAGTAAGAATAAAAACTTGCATTGAATGGATTCTTTCTTTCTGCCCATCCTTTAAAATTATTTTTCCATCCTTCAAAATCTTCAAGATAAATTTGGTCCTCCCATTTTTCTAACGACCTAATACCTCCATAGCTAATTGATACTTAATATTTGTATGCAAAGTTCTTAAAAAATTTAGCAGCACAAGTATTAGGTCGACTAGAATAGGAGAATTAGATGTGTCAAGAAGATTCTAAAGGTTAGTTGGACAATTCTAAAGGATAGATGGACAAAACATCTTCATTCGATACAGGTATGTATAATTTGACCTTACTCTCATAACATGTGTGTATATGTGTGTGTATGTTTATATGTGTGTATGCATTCATGTATATTTATGTGTAGGTCTATATATGCATGTATTTATATGTATATATTTATGCATGATATATATATTAATAGATAGAAAATTGAAAATTATATCTTAATAGTGCTGAAACAGATACATACTCCATCCAAAATGATTTTGAAGATTGAGAATAAGTAAGCTCACACTTAGTCGTGTCAAATGACTTCCTTCATATACATGCTTTAGACATTCCTCTCAAAGATATTTCTCATTTTTTGAAATATCAATGCTCTCACTATCATTTTGATACCAATCCTCAATAAAATATGCCATGCCATCATATTCATCATTGTGGCACAAATCTTGTACTTTATCTTCTTTTGAATATAGATCTTTCAACCTTTCATATTTCATAGGATCACTTTTGCGTAGCCTCCTCATAGAAGCTTTTGATAAATGAGGTCTTACTGGCAATTGTGAATGGTGTGAAGGAATATCATCAACATCATATGTTGGAATCTACACACATGAATAAAAATCATTAGTATTCCATAAATGAATAAAAAGTAAACTTTAAACATAAAATTAAATATATAAGTTATTAAATATGGATAGAAAATTTTCATTCTCTCTCTAGCTAAAAGGTGGTCGTGGGGGTCTACGCCATCCATAATTCATCACCAGCATGTAATGTAGTAATAGCATTGACAACTATGTATCTTGATACATCTCTACTCATGTATGATGATTCATGACTACTTTCACGCTCCTCAAATGTGCAATTAGTCCTTGAACTATTATGTAACCCTCGACTATTATTTGTTAAACCTGCTAGATTTGCATGCATGTAAGGTCTTCCATCAATATATGATATTTCATTTTTTGCATGTGAAATCCTTCTACTAGTAAGGGATGCTGCATTCAAGCATATTCCATAAGTACTCATGCTTTAAACATAACGTGCAAGTCGATGCCAATCTCCCCATCCATATATAGGACCACAATTAAAAAGACATAAGAGTGACTTCAGAGTTAGAGGCACATACAAATCCTCTACAATAAAGAGACCACGACTAGCATTAGTAATAGTGGATGGAGCAATCATATAGCGATTACCCCAAAAGTTGAAAACCTCTTCTCGTGTCAGTGCTCTAATGAATTTGCTATTCTTTGTCGCCTTGAACCGGAGTGCTCAACCCTACAATTCTTGGTGGCTGCACTCAACCTCCAAAAACGCACCTATGATATTTCTCGATCGTTTTATTCCATGATCGATGCTGTTGCACGAGAAGCGGTTAATTGGGCCTTGTTTTTCTTCTGGTGTATTCATCGAGAATGTCAAGCGGTCTCCTGGCAGATTGCGAAGGGTGACATCCCTTGGACGAGACTTCCTCATTTGCTGTCCTTCCTTCTTCCGGCGATTCAACATGTGCAGCCTCCTCCAATGGATGCTCTTCTATTTCACGAAGAGTCTGCTCATGTGATGGAGGTTGAAGACAATGACGACCTGCTACAATTTTTTCGGGGGAAGCATCACAAACTGAGTCCCTCACAGAGTCAAGTTCATCCTTCCTAAACCGTTCAGTTGCAAGATACTGCCTCTTACACACCTATCATCTCTGCTCCACCATCTCCTAAGGATCAAGCGGTTCCAGACACTGTAATGGAAGACGTTCATCCCTTCGTTCAGCCGTAGACCCACTCTCTTGAGCAAGCGACCGTCATAGTCATGGAGGTTTTGCAACTCATGGAGAAAGTGCAAACTGAGGAAGTGCTATGTGCAATCGGATGTACAACATGTTACGGTAACAACCCTTGTCCTTCCATCTTCACCCAAAAATACACCTCCTCCACTTTCTCCGTCCAAAGTGCCTTTACTGCCTAGCCCATCTTCTTCACCGTGACATTCGGTAGCCCTTTGCCATTCCCAACCCATCCCTTCCTCTCCCGATTACTCTCCCCCTTCTTCTTCCACAACCATTTTGACTAATCCCTCTTGACCTATATCTACCTTCATCATCCCTGACTCCTTGGCTCAATTAGCCCAAATTGGGAATTACCTTATCCACCTCTCCCAACATCTCCCTCACCACTTACAAGATGCCCATCAGTCCTTGCGTACAAAGTATCAGTCAAAGGTCGATTTACTCAAAGCGGATATCGCACCCCTCCAGGAAGAAGTCTTAGCAGCAAAAGCAAATGCAAGTAGGTGCAGCTCCAAACCTTATAGGGCCAATTGACAAAGAAGGATGCCATCATCGCACTTCTTGATGATGAGATTAGTCAACTTAAACAGACAGTGACTGATAAGGAGGACGCTCTGAAGGCTTTGGATAACCTTCTAGATATGATGCAAAGTCAATTCATTATGGTTGAGCAGAATTGTCAAGAGTTGGCCGAGAAAGCCTTACAAGCAGAAGCGGAGCTGAAGAAAGTCACTGAAGAACTCTTCCAAAAAAGCAGGTCACTAGAAGAGGAAATCAGCCGGACCCTCAAACTTAAGAAAGATGTTGACACTATTGAGAAGGAAAGGCAAGAATTCTTCAAAACCATGCAGTTTCAGTCCCAAGAGTTAGAACGACGAGAGAAGCACCTTGGTATCCAGTAGAAGCGCCTATCACGTATAGATGTAGAGATTGCAGAAATGAAATTACGCTTAGATGCTGTGCTGGCAAACGACTTCTACCTCCAATAAGCATTTTTGTAGAATCAAGCTGAAGTTTTGCTCTCTCAAGTTATCGCTTCAAGCTCTGTGCGCACCGATGCACACCTTGTCGAACTGCAGATTTTGCAAGAGATGTTAGAATCCTTAAAACAGAAAATCTCCCGCACCTTTAAATTAGCTAGAACCATGTACATACAAGGAATCATTGATGATTCTTAATCTTGTAATTTTCCCTGCTAGGTTTGAGTCCATCGTGCCTGCCAGTGTCAGGCCATCGGATTATTATCCAGTAGATTAATTGTAGTTAGGAAAAGACATGCACTCAAAGGGTGTCATGCAAAACGTTGTAACGCCTTTTTGGTTAATAGAGTAGTGAATGGAAGAGAACGACAGATGCATCGCCGGATTGTTTTGTCTAGGCGATCGGCTGAAGTTTGATTCTGTCACAAGTTTATCAAATTGTGGTGTCGCCTATATTGTTAAGGTTCAGTATTGAAGTAACTAAGGTACTGCATTAACATCTTATTGTGTTATTGGTGAAGTGCAAGTATAATAGTAATATCAAGTGAACAATAGAAGTTTCTATGCATGGGGTTATGGTAATCGTTAGAAGTTGCTATGCACTAGAAAGTGGTAGTTGAGTCTGTTGTTATTGTCAAAATATAAGGAAGAAGTGACTGGGGAAAATATATAAAGGGCCTCTGTATTACAGACCGCTGACCATCCCAAGACCCTACGCATAGATCGGTTAACGATTTAGATTAATCATAAGATTAACAATACGTATGCATACATAATGTATATGCATATGCATACGTAATGCATATGCATATGCATACATACATACTTACATACATACACACACCCATACACACAATTGCATACATAATGCACATGCATATCCATACATACATGCTTACATACATACACACACTCACATATACACCTACATACACATATACACACATACATATGTACATGTATATATATTGATTTCTAACCCATTTTGTTTTATATGTACAGGTATTATGGATCCTAGTAGAGAGAGAAAGGTGAAACTCACTCTCATAAAAAGTCTTATGAGAGCAAGAGTTCTGCATAATACTCTAGGGATCATCATGCATGAGTACTCAGAGATGGCTGATGATGAGCTGGATTATATGATCCAGATGCTTACCTAGCGATCAGAGGAGGGCTCTTCTATGACTCCACATGCAGGAAGACAACTATCTGCTCATAGGTATGTTTTTTTTTTCACAAAATTTTTTAATGATATTATAACAGATATTTTTATTTATTTTTATCTACCTATTTTCAGGACACCTATACCACCTCCAGATCATGATAACAGAGCACTGGTGCCTATGAGGACATGCATAGGCACCTATGAGGACATGCATAGGCACCTATGAGGACATGCATAGGCACCTATGAGGACATGCATAGGCACCTTAGTGAGCATGATGAGAGGGATAAAAAATACGTACTTAGTTCATTTGAGACAAAGTTTGGGATAGGATGGTCGCATAAGTGGTGTCTAAAAGAGATGCGGATACTTATGGCTCATCATCGTGATAATGCACGGTACACACTTCTTTTATGTATATATATGTGGATATGAGTATGTGTGTTTATGTATGTATGTATGTATGTATGTATATGAGAGAGAGAGAGAGAAAAGTGATACTAGAGGTACAAATACACACACACACACACACATATACATCATACATGCATATTTACAGACATATACACATACATGCACATTTATACATACACACATACATGCACATTTATACATACACACATACATGCACATTTTTACACATATGTACACATGCATGCAGTTACACATATATAATGAATACACACATAGACACATACACATACTCACATACACATACTCACATACACATACACATACATAATCATATGTATACACACATACACTCACATAATCATATTTACATGTATATATACATATACACATGCATACACACACACAACAACACATGCATACACACATATAGATACACATACATACACACACGTATATATATATATATATATATATATATATATATATATATATATATATATATATATATATATATATATATATATATATATATATATATATATATATTACAATATATATATCTCATTTTATAACAATACATATATATACACACACATATAAATAAATAAATAGATAAATAAATAAATAAATAAATAAATATATATATATATAAATAAATAAATAAATAAATAAATAAATAAATAAATAAATATAAATATATATATATATATATATATATATATATATATATATATATATATATATATATATCCTAATTCAAAAACCCTATTATAAATATTCTGATTCAAAAATCCTATTTCAAAAATCCTAATTCGAAAACATTAATTTTTATATTAGGGTTTTAAAACCCCTAATTTAGAAACTCTTATTCAACCTTTTAGCCATATGATTGAAGTATATGTACACATTGCATCTATTCCTCCAACGTCCTACTATAGAGATTTCTCTCTTCCCAACCTTATGCCTCTATATATAACTACTCGAATCAAGGAGGATCATAATATATATAAAGATATATAAACATCATGTAGATACACATACATAAATATAAAATGGAGTAGATACATTATGCATCACACTACATGCCTAAATGCACACATAAATATATATACATGCATACATATTTACATGTACACATTTACACATAGACACATATACATATATACATGTACACATCACATATACATGCCTACATGCACACATGTATACTTATACATGCATACACAGTTATAAACACTTGCATATATTACATGAATACATAAATGCATATGCAAATGCATATGCACATATACATGTATGCATAGTAACACATGTATACACATATCACACAGATGCACACACATACATATACATGAAACACATATATATGCATACTAACACATGTATACATATAATACACATGAATACACACATATGCATACATACATGAGAAAAATTTGCTCCTCAAAGATAAAGCTATATATAAAATAATTAGGCATATCCCCGAGCTTCATGTTCTAACTTAAAAGAACATGATCTCATCTCTCTAGTAGGATTCATAGATATTCAAGTTGAATAAAGAATCTATTATCTGATATCCATTTAGAAGCTTCAAGTTATTGATCGATAACTAGAGTAGAATTTACTATCTAATCTGCTCATATGTTTTCATTATTGCCATCATTTTGGTAAGACATCAATATAGTCTCATCTTCATTATCCTTATTGATTTCATTTATTTCTTCTATTGTTAAATCTGTGTTCTCATGAGTCACATCATCTATTGATGGACTAATATCGACCCAAAACATCCATCGAGTGTTGACAACACCTACAATCTCTATTTCATCTACAAGATGGACAAATAAATGGACCTGAATATCAAAAAATGAAGTAGGAAGCTCTTTCTCCATCAAACATAGTAGCTCTTTGCATTCATGTTTTTTTTTATGGGATCGAGTTTTTGTCAATCTCTTTTGATGTAATCCACCTATACATATCATAAGAAAAATTATAAAGAAGTTAATTAAAAAATAAAAGATCTCAAATATTCATATATATTAAATGTAAAAGTATCATAATTACCCTATAAGCTACCAAGATGATAGATCACATCTCTTACTCCTTTCGTTGTACATCTATCGATAACCAAAGGTAAAATATGTTTCAAAAAGTTATGCCAGTCATGGGTCTTTAACCCAGATAAGCTCTTATCATCCATAGTAAACATGTTTTGGAAAGATGCTCCATATCCTGTAGGAGTCCGAATCAATTGAATCCTATGTTGATAGTCTGTATCTCTTTTGTTGTAAGTACCCAAGGAGTAGGTGCATAAGTTGTTTCCTGTCGATGTCTATAAAAACTGGCCCTAACGTTGGTTTTGAGTTTTGATGTTTTAGATCATTCCTTGATGCCATGTATCTTTTAGTCCAAGAAGATAGTGCCATAGTGAATAACCAATATTCTTGAATATATGCATAGGATCAAGATGATGACATACTTTTAACTCTTTCCAATACTCCAAAGAATCCATATTGATATGTTCTCTACGAGTGCCAATTTTCCTTTACCTCTCTTCACATACTCATTATCTTCATCATCGCTGAAGATTTCTGATTTTGGATCTGTTAGAGGTCCATCTGTCCATTTTTTATACCAATCCATAGGCATCATAGGTTTTGGACACTGACCTGTTTCAAGGTTTCCATTAAAATGCATCGCTTCTCGTCTAGAACTTAATGGATGATCATCAGGCAAGAATCATCGATATCGAAGATAAATATTTTTGTTGAGATTCTTAATATAGATTGATCTCAACCAATTACCACAATATGGACAAGCTTTATATCCCTTAGTAGATATTCCTCCATCATGAAAACGATAAAAATATAATTAGATTAAATCACATTTATTTATATGCATATTGAATAAGAAAATTACATCAATACCTGAACAAACACCATATCTTGGAAAATCGTGAATAGTCTAAGCCACAATACCACGAACCATAATATATCTTTCATTGATGCTTTTTGATACATCAATGACATTAATACCTCTCCATAACTCTTGGATATTGTCAATGAGAGCATACTCAAGGTGATTAGGAGTTCAAAAAAGCTTCACTTTGTGTTGTGAAAATCGTGATCTTAGCTCATTTCAACCTTCGAATGCACTATCATAGTGCCTCTGTATGAAATTTCATCTTTTTGTGCTAAAGATATATACAGGTTTCGGTTTGCCAATATAAGCACCTCGAAGTCTACTACAAGTTTAGCAGAATTCGATCGGGTAGTTTTGTTTAAATTTTTGAGATACAATCATTTTGTTGGATCATGGTATTTTAGTCACTAGCCATGCCTGAAAGGAATGATGTATTCCATATGTTGGTTGTTGATGATACGTTGGATGGTACCAATTACCCATTATGGGCATATATGATGCATCATGTATTGGTCGGAAAAGGACTGTGGAATATTTTGCATGTTGGAGAAAACCAATCACAAATTGGTGTTTATGGAGCATAATAAACTCAAGCAAGAGTATGGACAAAGATAAAGAGAAGTTTGTCATAGATAAAGAACAAGAAGGATGAAGAGAGCAATGGATAAAAAGCATGAGACATGACTATGCATATATTCACTTCTGAGGATCCTAATTAGTGTAGTATAGTTAGATAATTAATAAATCAAGTGAATAACAATGTATTGGTCATGATCCACTTATGATTTTGTGGCTATATAAGTCAAATATGAGTATAGAAAGAAGTGAGTTCATTATCATATATGAGATATATGTGTAGAGTGAAATCTATAGAGTTAGAACTCAGTCTAATTCACATTTCTCTCAGGATGATCATGTGGATCAAAAATCCTTGTACACAGACTTAATTCAATAGTAAAACAAGCTATGGTTAAAGTTTTAGGTCCTAATTCCTTTCATAGACAGTGCATGATTGGAACATTCACATGTCAAACTTCAGAAGTAAATACTCAAAAATGGCACATCTCGTCGATTAATGGTTTGATTAGATCTCAGTGGTGCATGTCATTTTATTTGTGTTTAAGCACTACAAATCTAAGTTAAGCAATAAGGAAGATATATCCAAAAGCATTTCGTAAAATGGGGTATATTCTGAGAGAAATTCGAGGTAGAAGTTACCTATGTCAAAGTCGCCATATCTCGACAACAATTTTAGACATACTTTGGTTTTAGTGATTGATCAAAGTCTTAATCATTCTAATCAAAGGTCTATTTTCACCCAAGGTCGTGGAAGGATCACAAAAATATTCTTACATCATTTGAAGCATTAAAATTTATGTCATTTGCAGATAATGAAGTTGAATCTTGAGGGAGACTATTTGAAAAAGAACAGGAATTGAGAATTGAAGAAGGAAGTACATTTCATTCTTAAACTTGGAAAGTTTTGAAGCATTGATGTAAAGTCTTATCTATACTTGACATAGAGGTTTTCTTAAGCAAAGGTAGACTTGAAATTGGAGATTTGAAGGTCTCCATCAATGGTATCAGAGCTAGAGAAGCAGATGAAGTCAAGAGACTGAAGGAAAAAGTCCCCACCACTATAGATTTTCAAATTGGAGCTAAAGAAAGGAGTGGAAAGCTAAAGTTTTGCAAAAGAAATTTAGAATGATACAAAGGACATTCAAAAGGATCAAAAGAAGCTAAGAATCAACTCAAAAGGTATAGTCTCTAACTATTGAAGATGTATTTCTTAACATAGGCAACAGAAGGATGGGAGAAAGCATCTAGATAGAGAAGCTTGATAGAGGAAACTATCCAACATGGTCTATGAGAATGGAAGCTCATCTTATGGTCAAAGATTTGATGGGACACATCATAGGAGAAGGAGAAAAGTTATAATTTAAAGATTCTAGTCTTCCAACAAAGGAAGAGCTTGTAGATTTGAAGAATTGGATGAGAAAAGATGCTCAAGCAAGGAGTATTATCTATATGTCTATCAATGACTATCTTTTGCCACATATAAGAAGACTAGAGAGTGAAACTGATATATGGAATGCTCTCAAGGAACATTTCCAAAATACAACTAAGTGAAGGAAGGCCTCACTATGGGCAAAATTTACAACCTCCAAAAAGAAAGCTTCACAATCAATTTCTGATTATGTAACAGAGATGAAAGATATTGCAAATTGCTTAGGTGCAGTCGATGAAGACATTGAAGAATATAAATTGGTAAGATAGATCCTTAAAGGATTAAGAGGAAATGAAATGTGGAATCCTTTCATATTGTCAACTCAATTATCATTAGATCATTTCACTCTAGATCTAAATCAATTGTTAGGACACATGCTAACATTTGAACAATATATGAAAGGACAAAATGAGAAAAGTGTAGGTCAAGTTATGTATTCAAAGGACAAGAAGAAGAAAGCTAAGGGCAAGCAACAATCAAATGAAGAAGAAGGCACCTCGAATAAAGACAATGGTAGAGCTTGTTGGATTTGTGGTAAAACAAATCACTTTTCAAATGAATGTTGGCATAATAATAAGAACATTGGCAATTACAATCAGAACTACAATCAAAGAGGTAGAGGAGGAAGAAACCAAAGAGCTAATTTCAGAGGTAGAGGTGGTAGGAATACACATGGTAGAGGAGGTGGATGAAACTTTCAAAAACAAATCATACAACAACACCTACTACAATTATGCATCAGATCAAAAGGAGGATTCAAGTCTAATCATCAATGCTACACATGACGCAACAAATGAAGACCAAAGAGTATTCTACATTGACTCAGGGTGTAGCAATCACCTGAGTGGCAACATTGCCTTGATGAATGACATGGAAGAAAAGGTGAATGGACACACATTTCAAACACGAGACAATACCAAACATAAAGTGCAGAGCATTGGATCAATAAAGACAAAGAATGGAAGTACACTTCTGAGTAAGGTACTCTATGTTCCTACAATTCCAAAGAATTTAATCAGTGTAGGATGAATTGTTGAGAAAAGGTATGTAGTAAGATTCACTAATGATGGAGTTTATGTTGAAGATCAAAATCAAGGATATAAGAGTATTGTTGTAGGTCAAAAAGAAGGAAGACTTTTTACTCTCAAGGTACAAGGTAATGTAGGACATGCCTTTTCCACATATGGAAATCAAAAGATGATTGAGTTGGATCTATGGCACAGAAGATTAGGTCATTTCAATGAAAGAGGTATAAAATGTTGACAACATGATTGCTCCTACTTCATCTACATTTGTATCCGCATGAGTGCATCTCCATTAATTTGTATCCAGGAGGCACTCCATTTCTAAGTCTATTTCCATTTTATATTGTATTTCCTTTGTATTTGGGTACCTTGCCATGTGCTTCTACCAATTGTATTCATTCTCCTTTCAGGAGACTTATCCCACATATGATGTACTTTTGAGAGCCCCTCCCAAATCTATATAAGGAGGGTCTCACCCCTCATTTGTACTTGGTTAGAAGCTTGAGGAGCCTAATCCATGCTCTTCGCAAGCTCATTTCTAATCCACATGAGTTTACCCATTTCATGGTCTACTCATTTTGTGTCTCACACATTCTTTGTTTTGTGAGAGTACTTTACTTTTCATTTTGCTTCCGCGTGTGTACTCTCTACATGGTATCAGAGCGCTAGGTGGAGGTCTTGGTGGTGCATTTGGTGGTGATTTTGGTGGTGGGGGTGCTTGAGTTTGGTGGTATTGCTCTCCACTCATTTTGGAGAAGCATTTTGCCATCACTTTGCTCTTTGAGGCTTCATTTCGCCCCAATTTGCCCACCCTCCCACCCATTTTCTTAATCGATTTGTTCACCTTTTTTTCCCATTTTCCCCTCCCTCCCACCCTCCTTTGGCAATCATATGTCCATTTGATGATTTTTATTTTCCATTGTTGTGTTCACGATAGTGGAGTTGTATTAGGTCAGAGTAATCTAAATCATTGGCGGTGCCTTTTGTTTGTGGTAGCTTATACTGTAGTGTTTTGTCATTGAGTGTTGTAACCCGAGTCTATTCCTGAATCGGATAAATATATTCGTTGAGTTTTGTAACCCGTCTAAATCATTGGATAAATCTATTGCTGAATCGGTTAAATCTATTCATTGCACGCCAACATGCATGTTCTTCTTTGATAAAGCACAGCAGCGAGCAAACACATGCGACAAAGCAATCAACAATCTCTGTTGACTCCTTTCTTTCATGAAGCCACACTTGTGTTGAAGCTGGTGCTATGCATTGTATTACAGATGACATAAAGGAACGTTACAGATGGAGTGATATGAGCACTCAAGAGAAAGCAAGAGATCCTGAGCAAGAGCAAGAGATTCTGAGCAAGAGCAACAATGGCATGCATCTAACCGAGCTATAACTATGATTATCCCGCAATTCTATCTCACCAGAGAGCACCATGCATACTATACAGGGGCACACAACAACGCATGAAAATTAGAAGGCATCTCGCTGTTGTCAAGAGAATCTGAAGGCATCTCTCTCCACCTTTGGGCTACTCAAATCGGCTGTTGTCTGAGACAGCTATAGAGAGAACTTCTCTCTCCAAAGAACCAGCTAGTGCTACACGGGAGAGAGAGAGAGAGAGAGAGAGAGAGAGAGAGAGAGAGAGAGAGAGAGAGAGAGAGAGAGAGAGAGAGAGAGAGAGAGAGGGGGAGGGAGGGAGGGAGGGAGGGAGGGAGGGAGGGAGAGAGAGAGAGAGAGAGAGAGAGAGAGAGAGAGAGAGAGAGAGAGAGAGAGAGAGAGAGAGAGAGAGAGAGAGAGAGAGAGAGAGAGAGAGAGAGAGAGAGAGAGAGAGAGAGAGAGAGAGAGAGAGAGAGAGAGAAGGGTGTTCTCTGGAACCTTTGCCCAGTGCCTACTTCTCTCATGGAGAGAGAGAGATAGAGAGAGCTTTACTCTATCCCTTGATAGCCTGGACCTCCTGCTAGGCACAATCCCTATGAGAGAGAGTATCATGATAATGCGAGAGCAGAGATCATGCAAATCTCTCCGTCGTGGGCGTGCTCCCTAGGTACTATAATGGGCTTTCCAAAGCAAGTGCTGACATGCTGAAAGAGTGCTCAATTGGGGCAAGAAAGGCTCTTAGAGGTTTTGCTCATAGGGAACAAAGAGAGACCCTCTGATAGTCTCTTCTCAAAGAGAGTGGGAGAGCAAGCTTGAACTGCCTACAACAATGTGAGTGACACACTCTATCCTTTTCTCTCAGTGTCTGCAACAATTTACTGGTTCCCACCTTGCCCAGAACATATCGAGCATCAGAGGGCATATAGGAGCACCAATAGTGATTAGCACAACAATAAACATTAGGTAGTGTGCACCTCTGTCATCCACATCAGATATTGCAGGGATAAGCTCACACGGTCATTCATTTTAGGTGCCAATCATTGAATCATTTTACCCATCTTATCCCTTGCACGTGGCCAAGGAATAATGTGCTGATATCATTCATGATGTAATTCTCTCTGAGCATGCGATCATGTGCACCTTCGATGCATAATGAATTAGTCATTGAGGGTCCACGTACCTTTCTCTACATATGGTGCACCCGACAGGTTTGCTAAACAACACAAGTTCTTTTGGCGCTAAATTTGTGGATTTCTTTTCTTTTCATGCTCTAAATTCATCCGAGTCATGTGAGATGACCAATGTGATCAGGTTTGACACTACGTAATGCACTCTCCATTTTGTATTTCCTCAAAGGGATCATTGCTATACAGTTAAGCATTTATTTTGTAATTTCTCGAGAGTTAAACCTCGCATTTGGCACCCCGTAATGAGTTTTATTGTATTGACCACAGGTCATACTCTTTTTCCTCTAGAACACAACTTGGACACTCAAGGCACTAAGTGCCTCCCTCTTTAAACACTCAAACTATAAAAAGAAAAGTATCGTGTGTGTGCACTTTTGTGGGTTGGAGGCTACTCTAAGCCCACCCACAAAGTTTCTTAAGTTCCCAAGCTTGCTCTAAGGCTCAATCGGTGTGCAACGGGATAATCTAAGCCCCCTCCTCTCGCGAAAACTTCTCTTGGTGTTGTACAAGTGTAGGGCTACTCTAAGCCCCCCCCCCTCCCCAAGAATTTTAAGTTTGGTGTCGAGTTATTCATTTCAAGCTTTGCAATTATTTTGAAGCGGTGTCTTTGATAGTGTTTCTAAACACTTTATGCTCAAAGCTTTGTAATGACCAAAAGTGAAGGTAGCTCATCATCTATGGCTAACTTCTTACCCTCTTTCACCCCTATTTTTATGCCTAAGGATGAACGCCTCAATGGACAAAATTACAATCTATGGAAAGATGTCATGCGTGCATATCTCTACACGAATCTTCTTCATGAGGTAGTAGATGGGTCAGACCCCAAACCCAATAGGGATACCAACTTAGACAATTGGCATGTGTGGAATGTCAAGGACAAAAGAGCTTTAGGTAAGCTGTTACTTGTCTGCGACGAACTGACGAAAGGTCATATCACGGCCTGTAAAATGTCCAAGGACGCTTGGGATACGTTAGCCGCTTTGTATGAAGACAAAACTCCTTCGAAGATATATGCATAAGAGGCGGAGTTTCATAATTTGACCATCCAGCCACACGACACAATTACCAAGGTCATAGCCCAATTTGAGGAGTACCAGCGTAAATTAGCACTATGTGGTAGGCAGATCTCTAGTGAAGACATGGCCGTTAGACTTCTTAACAAGTTACCTAAGTCATACGAGACATTTGTCACAACTTTGTATAATCGCGGCCAAGTCTTATCTTGGGAAGAGGTTCGTCGACTATTGCTCCTTCACGACTTGTGAGCCAAATTGACTTCCTCCCAAGAGTCTGCCATGAAGGCCAAAGGCCCATTCAATAAGGGCAAAATCACAAGTCATCATGCTAGCAATGGATCTAAGCAAGGATTGCATAATTCATCGAAGAAGTTCACCTGTAATTTTTGTGGCAAATCAGGACACTTCGAAAAGTTTTTCTATAAAAAGAAACAATCATCGAAGGCTTCTACGTCTAGGCAAGCATCCAAAGGATCTCAACATAGATCCCACTGCTCAAGTGAGGAACTCTTCATCTCCACAGAAGCCAATGCACTAGTTACTTCTAGCTCCCCGCATGAGTGGATCTTTGATAGCGGAGCTACCTCCCATATGTGCAAAGACAAGGAATCCTTTCAAGAACTCGAAGAGCACATGGGAGAAGTCTATCAAGTTTACCCATCGAAGGAAAAGGGAAAGTTCAAATTACGAAAAATCAGGGGGAATGCAAGTCTTTATCCAATCAAAAATCAGGGGGAATGCAAGTCTTTATCCAATGTTCTTTTTGTTCCAAATTTATGTATGAATCTACTTTCCGTCAAGGCCATTATAGATTAGGACAAACAAGTATGGTTTGATAACACCTCAGTTAAGGTAGTTGATCCCCATACAAAGGATGTCGTTGCTCAAGGTATTGAAGAAAAAGGCCTCTACAAACTATCTTGCTTTGTATCCAAAGAATCAACCTCAATTTTGTGGCACCAAAGATTTGGCCACACATCTTACTTATCAAAAATCTCTTCATCCCAACTTGTGAAGGGGTTGCCCAAGATAGGGCAACTTACTGATGTCTGCCAAGCTTGCACCCAAGGCAAGCAACATAGGGCCCTAGTTCCCGAGGAAGCTTCAACACGAGCGAGGCACCCTCTAGCCCTTATCCACATGGACTTATGTGGATCTATGAACACCCCATCCCTGAGTGGATCCCTCTACTTTTATCTTCTATTAGATGACCACTCTCGCTATATTTGAGTGTACTTTTTGAAGTCAAAGGCAGAAACATTCTCTAAGTTTCAAACTTGGATCAAGGAAGTTGAGAATGAAGCTTCGACTAAAGTTAAAACCATCAGACCAGATGGAGGTGGTGAGTTTATCAATCATGAATTTGATAACTTTCTCAACTAGAAAGGGATCAAAAGACAAGTCACTCAGCCTCATACTCCATCCCAGAATGGAGTAGCTGAAAGAAAGATACGCAATGTGATGGAAATGGCAAGAACTATGCTTCATCACAAGGATCTAGCCTACAAGTTCTGGGCAGAAGCCATGCATACTGCCATTCACATTCTTAATCAAGGATTTACAAGCGCATTACACAACAAAACACCCTTCGAAGCATACTATGGAAGAAAACCAAATATGAATTACTTTCGAGTCTTTGGTAGTGAAGCTTTTGTCCATGTACCAAAAGAAGATAGAAACAAGTTACAATCAAAGTCCAAGAAACACATATTCATAGGGTACAATGACCAATCAGACATACCGTCTATATGATATGGAAAACCACTCCATCACCATTTCAAAGGATGTGATTTTCAATGAAGCTTCCTCACACTCAAGAAAAGATTCCAGTACAAGTCTTAGTCCACCTATCTACACTTCAGAGGGGGACTCAATTTTTCCAAACTCCAACTTAGAAGCAAGTACTTCAAGTCATCCGAGAAGATCTCAAAGACTTATTGACAAGAGACAGCGAGAACAAAGTCATTATGTCAATTACACCTTAATGCATCATATTCAACAAATCCGAGAACCATCTAATTACAAAGAAGCTGAAGTGCAACCTGAGTGGGAAGAAGCTATGCAAGTAGAAATGGATGCAATCGAGAAGAACAAAACTTGGACTCTTGTACCTAAGCCCACAAATCATCAAGTCATAGGAGTTAAGTGGCTTTATAAAGTTAAGTACAAGTCACGTGGCACATTAGACAAGTACAAAGCAAGATTGGTAGCTAAGGGATACAAGCAACAACATGGCATTGACTATGAAGAAACCTTTGCTCCTACTGCAAGTTTCACAACCATAAGAATTATCTTAGCACTAAGTGCTCACTATAAGTGGCCCATTTACTAGCTGGACGTCAAAAGTGCATTTCTCAATGGATATCTTCAAGAAGAAGTATATGTTGAACAACCTCAAGGCTTCAAGATCAAAGGCAAAGAAGATCAAGTCTACAAGCTTCACAAGGCACTTTACGAACTTAAGCAAGCTCCTAGGGCCTGGTATGAAAAGATTCACAAGTTCTTTGACGACAAGGGATTTCACAGAAGCAATGCTGATGCTAATCTCTATATCTATCAAAGGAGTCTTTAGTAGCCATCATCACTCTCTATGTAGATGACTTGATCTTGACAGGCTGAGACGAAGAACACATCCACTTTATCATCACACAACTTCATCTTGAGTACTCTATGATAGATCTTGGATTACTACACTACTTCTTGGGTATGGAAGTTTGGCAAACAAAAGAAGGTATATTCCTATCACAGAAGAAGTACTACTCTGATCTACTTTCTAGATATAACATGGACCAGTGTCGCTTAGTTTCTACACCACTTGATCCAAACATCAAGCTTACACTAGAAGACTCATCATCACTTGTGGATGTGCATACCTATAGACATCTTGTTAGTTCATTACTCTATCTTGCCAACACTAGAGTAGATATTGCTTATGTAGTTGGTATACTCAGTCAATTTGCACATCAGCCTCGTCAGACTCATTGGGATGCTGCTCAGAGACTACTTCGCTACCTTGCCCTCACCCGACATCATGGTCTTTGGTATAGAGGGGGCATCGAACTCGCTGGATATTCAGATTCTGATTGGGCTGGTGATCCTGATTCTCGACGGTCTACTTCTGGGTATATATTCTTGCTTGGCTCAGGACCTATCTCTTGGGCAAGGAAGAAGTAGCCTACAGTTGCTCTATCATCTACCGAGGCCGAGTACCAAGCATCCAGCTTTGCAGCATGTGAGGCCATCTGGCTTCGATGTTTATTATCTGACATTGGTCTTTTGCAAGATTCTCCGACATGTCTTCGCATAGACAGCCAGTCAGCCTTGGCCATCGACAAGAATCCAGTGTTCCACACTCGGACGAAGCACATCAAGATCCAGTACCACTTCATCCGCGAGAAGCTCATATCTCAGGAGATTAGTCTGGAGTAGTGTACCTCTTAGGAGAACCTGGCAGACATGTTCACGAAGGCTCTACCTCTAGTTCCACTTCAACGCTTGGTGGACCTCTGCAGCATTCAGCCGCTCCAAAATGGAGCTGCAGAGGGGGTGTTGACGACATGATTGCTCCTACTTCATCTATATTTGTATCCGCATGAGTGCATCTTCAATTTGTATCCAGGAGGCACTCCATTTCTAAGTCTATTTCCATTTTATATTGTATTTCCTTTGTATTTGGGTACCTTGCCATGTGCTTCTACCAGTTGTATTCATTCTCCTTTCAGAAGACTTATCCCACATGTGATGTACTTTTGAGAGCCCATCCCAAATCTATATAAGGAGGGTCTCTCCCCTCATTTGTACTTGGTTAGAATCTTGAGGAGCCTACTCCATGCTTTTGGCAAGCTCATTTCTAATCCACATGAGTTTACCCATTTCATGGTCTACTCATTTTGTGTCTCACACATTCTTTGTTTTGTGAGAGTACTTTACTTTTCATTTTGCTTCCGCGTGTGTATTCTCTACATAAAAGACATGGCAAAGAATGGATCAGTGCTAGGTCTACCCAATATTCAAGGTCAACACATGACATACAAGTGTGAGACTTGTCAGTTAGGTAAAGCAAACAAACAATCATATAACAAATAGGGGTTTATGCATACAAACAAGCTTGAACTAATACAAACAGATGTCTGGTGTCCTTCAAAGGATTATAATGTCAATGGATCCAGATATTATGTTCTATTTGTAGATGATGCATCAAGATGGATCACACTTTATGTGATCAAGGACAAATATGAAGTGTTTAATACATTTAAACATTATCATCTATATGCAGAAAGGATTACAAGACAAAAGCTTAAAACATTGAGGTCAGATGGAGGGGGAGAGTATTTCTCCAAAGAATTTAAAGATGATTTATTAAATGTAGGTATAAAAGGAGAACTAACTTGTAGGTACTCTCCTCAACAAAATGGAGTTGCAGAAAAGAGGAATAAAACACTTGTGGAATTTGCTAGATCTATGATGAAGGAGAAGAATTGCCCTAATTACTTATGGGCAGAAGCTGATAACACAAAAACTTATCTTGTAAATAGGTTACCTTGTAAAGCTTTGGATGGTATAACCCCTTATGAAGCATAGTGGAGTAAGAAACCTACTCTTGATCATTGCAAAACATTTGGATGTTTGGCATATGTGTATGTTCCGTCTCAATTGAGACATAAGCTAGAACCTAAAGCAAAAACATATGTCTTCATAGGATATGATGATAAACAAATGGGTTATAGGTTGTGGAGTCCATCTACAAAATAATTTCTTGTTTCTAAAGATGTGACATTTGATGAAAAAAATACGTGGTATATAGGTTCAAATAATATTCATGTAGATATTGAAGAAGTCATGAAGACAAGGAAAGGAAAATTAAAGATGCAAGTTTATGAAGATGAAAGTGATGATAAATATGGAGATGAAGATAGACCAAGATTTGATCCAGAGCATGACGATGTAGAGACTTCAAGAAGTGTAGAGATAAGAAGGTCATCGAGAGAAAGAAAGCAACCTGTAAGGTATAGTTATGACACTTCTTATATTACAACCAAATCCTATGCATACATATTGAAGATAGATGAAGATCCATCAACATATGCAAAAGTTAAAGGTAAAGAGAATTGGGAAAAACCAGTGAAGGAAGAGCATGATGCTTTACTTGAGAATGATACATGGGACTTGGTACCTAGACTAAGAATTCAAAAGGTAATTGGAGGTAGATGGATGCATAAAACAAAAAGATTTGCACATGGAAAAGTTTTTAGATGTAAAGCTAGACTTGTGGTCAAAGGATATGCTTAGACACAAGGTGTGGATTATGATGGAACTTATAGTCTAGTGGTTAAAATGTCTACCATTAGAACACTGATAGCTATTGCAGCTTGCAAAGGATGGAAGCTATCACAATTGGATGTTAAAAAAGCTTTTCTAAATAGATATATTGCAAATGAAATATACATGGAGCAACCAAAGGGTCTCAAAGATCCAAATGGAACAGATTGTGTGTGTAATCTCAAAAGAGATTTGTATGGTCTGAAGCAGGTCCCAAGGGCTTGGAATTAGAGGCTTGTGAAGTTCTTAGATGAACTTGGATATCAAGCTTCAAAGGCAGATAGTAGGTTGCTAGTGAAAGCAAGTGAAGATGGGTACATATACATTTGTATCTATGTTGATGATATTATATTTACACGTATAGATACCAAAGGAATCCAAAAGCTCAAGAAGAAAATGGAGAAGGAGTTCAAGATAAGTGACTTGGGAAATATATCTTATTTCCTACGCATGGAAATCATTTACACTCAACATGGAGTGCATGTTACACAAGAAAGGTATTTTTTGAATCTTCTATTAAAGTTCAACATGGAAAATTGCAGAACTTCAATAACCCCATTGGAGGTAAATCATAAGTTAAGTAGGTAAGGGGGTGAAGAATTCAAAGATATGAAGATGTATAAAAGTTTGGTAGGTATTCTAATATATACTACCTTCACAAGACTAGATCTTTCATATGCAGTTGGTGTTCTACCTCAATTTATGCATTGTCCAAAGAAAACTCATTGGATTGCAACAAAAAGAGTGCTAAGATACATTAAAGGAACTTCTAATGAAGGGTTTGTACTATGGTTTTACTTCTAAAACTAGAATCAAAGTGTTTAGTGATGTAGATTGGACAAGTAGCAGAGATGATAGAAGATCTACTCATGGATACCTATGCTAGATTGGACATAATCTAGTATCATGGTGTTCAAAGAAGCAACACACAATTGCTTTGTCATCCACAAAAGTTGATCATAAAGAATTGGTAGAAGAAGCAAAGGAAGTTATATGGATGAAGAATTTGATGAAATTCTTGGAGTTAAGCAGGGTGTTTCAATTATACATGGTGACAACATGAGTTCACTTTACTTGGTAGCTAATCTTGTTTTTCATGCCATGACTCAACATATTGAGATTCAATATCATTTCTTGAGGGAAAATTTACCTGATAAAGAAATTGAATTCATGTATACTCCAACAAAAGAATAGGTAGCAGATATGTTAACCAAGCATCTAGATGGACCTAATCTAGAGAGGCTTAAAGAGATGGTAGGGATAAAGAAAAAAAGCATAATCACAATTAGTGATTGAGGGGAGTTGCTGGAGCAACCCATTCACAAATTGGTGTTTATGAAGGCTAATAAAGTCAAGCAAGATTATGGACAAAGATAAAGAGAATTTTTTTATAGATAAAGACCAAGAAGGATGAAGAGAGCAATGGATAAAAAGCATGAGACATGACTATGCATATATTCACTTCAGAGGATCCTAATTAGTGTATTGTAATTAGATAATTAATAAAGCAAGTGAATAAAAATGTATTGGTCATGATCGACTTATGAATTTGTGGCTATATAAGTCAATTATGACTTTAGAAAGAAGTGAGTTCATTATCATACATGAGATAAATGTGTCGAGTGAAATCTTTAGAATTAGAACTCAGTCTAATTCACATTTCTCTCAAGATGATCACGTGGATTAGAAATCCTTGTACACAGACTAAATTCAATAGTAAACCAAGCTATGGTTAATGTTTAATGTCCTAATTCCTTTCATAGAGTGTGTATGATTCATAGGAACATTCACATGTCAAACTTCTGAAGTGAATACTCAGAAATGGCACATCTCATCGATTAATGTTTTGATTAGATCTCAGTGGTGCATGTAAATTTTTTTGTGTTTAAGCACTAGAAATCTAATTTGAGAGAAAAGGAAGATATGTGCAAAAACATTTTGCAAAATGGGTTATAGTCTGAGAGAAATCAGAGGTAGAAGTTACCTATGTCAAAGTCAGTATTTTTGGACAGCAGTTTTGGATATACTTTGGTTTTAGTGATTAATCAAAGTTTTAATCATTCTAATCAAAGGTCTATTGCGTAGAGAGTATAGACACGGAAGCAAAATGAAAAGAAGAGTGTACTCTCTATTGTGTAGAGAGTATAGACACGGAAGTAAAATGAAAAGAAGAGTATAGAGAGTATAGACACGGAAGCAAAATGAAAAGAAGAGTGTGTGAGACTCAAAATGAGTAGACCATGAATATGATAAACTCATGTGGATTAGAAATGAGCTTGCCAAGAGCATGGAGTAGGCTCCTCAAGCTTCTAACCAAGTACAAATGAGGAAAGAGGCTCTCTTTATATAGATTTTGAAGGGGATTTCAAAAGTACATCTGATGTGGGATAATTCCCCTAAAAGGAGAATGAATACAATGGTAGAGGCAAATGGCAAGGTACCCAAAAACAAAGGAAATACAATATAAATTGGAAATAAACTGGAAATGGAGTGTATCCTAGATACAAAATGAAGATGCACTCATGCTGATAAAATGTAGATGATGTAGGAGCAATCATGTCATCAACACCCCCTCTATGGCTCCATTTTGGAGTGATTGAATGCTGCAAAGGTCCACCAAGTGTTGGAGCGGAACTAGAGGTAGAGCCTTCGTGAACATGTCTGCCAGGTTCTCCTAAGAGGTACACTGCTCCAGAGTAATCTCTAGAGATATGATCGTCTCGGGGATGAAGTGGTACTGGATCTTGATATGCTTTGTTTGAGAGTGGAACACTAGATTCTTGGCGATGGCCAAGGCTGACTGGCTGTCCGTGCGGATGTGTGTCAGAGTAACCTGCAAAACACCAATGTTAGATAATAAACCTCAAAGCCAGATTGCCTCACATGCTGCAAAGCTGGATGCTTGGTACTCGGCCTCCGTGGATGATAGAGCAATTGTAGGTTGCTTCTTACTTGCCCAAGAGGTACGTCCTGAGCAAAGTAAGAATATGTACCCAAAAGTAGACCATCGAGAATCAGGATCACCAGTTGAATTTGAATCTGAATATCTGGCGAGTTCAATGCCCTCTCGATACCAAAGATCATCATGTCGAGTGAGGGTAAGGTAGCGAAGTAGTCTCTAAGAAGCATCCCAATGATTCTGACGAGGCTGATGCGCAAACTAACTAAGTATACCAACTGCATAGGCAATATATGGTCTAGTGTTGGCAAGATAGAGTAATGATCCAACAAGCTATCGATAAATAGGCACATCCACAAGTGATGATGAATCCTCCAATGTGAGCTTGACGTTTGGATCAAGTGGTGTAGATACTTCACGACACTGGTCCATGTTATATGTGGAAAGAAGATCAGAGCAGTACTTCTTCTATGACAAGAATATGCCTTATTTTGTTTGCCAAACTTCCATACCCAAGAAGTAGTGAAGTAGTCCAAGATCTGTCATAGAGTACTCAAGGTGAAGCTATGTGATGATGAATTGTATGTGTTCTTCATCTCAGCCTATTAAGATCAAATCATCTACATAGAGGAGGATGATGGCAACTAAGGACTCCTTTTGATAGATGTAGAGGTTAGTATCAGCATTGCTTAAGTGAAATCCTTTATCTTTGAAGAACTTGTGAATCTTTTCATACCAGGCCCTTGGAGCTTGCTTGAGTCCATAAAGTACATTGTGAAGTTTGTATACTTGGTCTTCCTTTCCTTGGATCTTGAATCCTTTAGGTTGTTCAACATATACTTCTTCTTGAAGATCTCCATTGAGGAATGCACTTTTGACGTCCAACTGGTAAATGGGCCACTTAAAGTGAGCACTTAGTGCTAAGATGATTCTTATGGTTGTGAATCTTGCATTAGGAGCAAAGGCATCTTCATAGTCAATGCCATGTTGTTGCTTGTATCCCTTAACTACCAACCTTGCTCTGTACTTATCTAATGTTCAGTTTGATTTGTATTTGACCTTGTGGAGCCACTTGACTCCTGTAACTTGACAATTTGTGGGTTTAGGAACAAAAGTCCAAGTCTTGTTCTTCTCTATTGCATCCATTTCCACTTGCATAGCTTCTTCCCACTCAGTTGTCCTTGAGCTTCTTTGTAGTCAGAAGGTTCTAGGATTTGTTGAATCTGATGCATCAAGGCACAATTGACATAATGACTTTGTTCGTGCCATCTCTTGTCCATAAGTCTTTGAGATCTTCTTGGTTGACTTGAAGTACTGGCTTCTGAGTTGGGTTTGGAAAAGACTGAGTCCCCCTTTGTAGTGTGGATGGGTGGACTAAGACTTGTTGTTGGATCCTTGCTGGAGTATGTGGAAGGTTCATTGAATATTACATCCTTAGATATTGTGATGGAGTGGTTTTCAAGATCATATAAGCGATACACTTTTGATTGCTCATGATACCCTATGAAGATGTGCTTCTTAAACTTGGATTGCAACTTGCTGAGATCTTTTTTTGCATGTGGACAAATGCATCACTACCAAATACTCGAAAGTAATGCACATTAGGCTTTCTTCCATAGTATGCTCCAAATGGTGTCTTCTTGTGCAATGCACTGGTGAAGCTTCGATTAAGTATGTGAACAGCAGTATGCACTGCTTCTACCCAAAACTTGTAGGGTAAGTCTTTGTTATGAAGCATGGCTCTTGCCATTTCCATCACACTTCGAATTTTCCTCTCAGCTACTCCATTCTAGGATGGAGTGTGCAATTGAGTAACTTGTCATTTGATCCCCTTTTGTTTTAAGAAGATGTCAAAATCATGATTAATAAATTCACCACTCCATCCGATCAGATGGTCTTAACGGACTTGGAAGATTCATTCTTCACTTGGGTGATCCATTCACAAAACTTAGTAAAAGTGTCTGCCTTTGATTTCAAGAAATACACCCAAATGTATCGGGAGTGGTCATCTACTAAAAGAAAGAAGTAGAGTGATCCACTGAGAGACAGGGTGTTCATGGGTCCATAACGGTCCATGTGAATAAGGGCTAAAGGGTTCGTAGCTCTTGTCGACACTTCCTTTGGAATGGGAGCTTGATGTTGCTTGCCTTGAGTACATGCCTGACAGACATCATTGACTTGCTTAAGCTTAGGAAATCCTTTCACTATCTGTGATGAAGAAATTCTTGGTAAATAGGAGGTGTGGCCATATCTTTAGTGCCGCAGACTAGATAGTGATTCCTTGAACAAAAAACAAGATAATTTATACAAGCCCTTCTCTTCAATGCCTGGGAGATTATGTCTTTCATATGAGGGTCAATGACTTTGATAGAGGTGTTATCAAACAACATTTGTTTGTTATGATCCATAATTGCTTTTATTGGTAGCAAGTTCATGCATAAATTGGGAACAAATAACACATTTGAAAGTGATTTGCACTCCCCTTGAGTATTTTTTGAGTACAGTCTTCTTTTCATTTTGATTTCATGTGTGTACTCTCTACATGGTATCAAAGCACTAGGTGGAGATCTTGGTGATGCATTTGGTGGTCATTTTGGTAGTAGAGGTGCTTGAACATTGGTGCTTTTGGTTTCTCCACATTGAAAGAAGCTTTTGCCATCAAGTTCAACTCTTTGGAGCCTCATTTTTCTTATTTTCCCACCTTCCCATCCTTCTTTTTCATTGTTCTCCCACCCTTTACACCCAATTTTCCCTCCCTTCCACCCTTGCTTTTGGCATCTTTTGAATGTGTTTCTTGATCTTTCCTAACCATTGTGGATGAATTTGTGAAGCATCTTTGTAGTTTATATGGTTCTAACCACTCTCATGACTCGTTTCATTGTTCTTTTGATAATATCTCTTATTGCTGAAAACCTTAATGATGTTCATTTTCATTGGGTGCTATCAATCATTATGTTTACATATGAAATAGACCACTATTAATATACTTGTTCACATGAGGATACTCGAACAATTTGTGTACTTGGTAGCATCATGAACTAGTGACAAAAAGCATAAGGAATTGTTCATCATCCTGCATTACTCATCATTACTCATCATTCCGTGTTATATTCCTCTGCTATACTTCTCTGCTCTAAAGCTCTGCTATGCTATGCACATCAATGCATTGGTCAGACCCTGCATAAGTAGATTAAGTAGAACAACTATGTCTTGACAATAAAAATGCAATCACTTCTGATGATTTCAGTTCTTTTGACGTGCTAGAGAGCAGAGAGAAAAAAAAAGGAGCATCAAGCTCTGGCCATCTTCATGCTTGGTGGAGTGCACTCCTACTCAGACAGAGAGCTTGGCTCTCTATTTGGCGCTACTTCTGACAGTGATTCAGGTTCAAGAAATACATTGTTTTGGCCACAACCCATCGTTGCCATGGCAACACCTCAAATTGCCAAACAATTGCATTCTTTCAGCCCTTCTTCTCTGAGCGGTGAAGCTCCAAACATTTCCCCAAACATGACATTTTCTCCTGTCATTGCTAGTTCTTCACATGAGAATGTGAGTGCACCATCTTGCCCACAATCGACTGCTAGGCCAAAGACACATGCAATAGGTCAGATCTCCAGGTTCTTTCCGGCTAAAACTTCTGTGAAGTCTTCTCAAGGCATTTTTGGGAATCGTGCATCTTTGTATGGAGATATTCTATCTGTATCTCAGGCTCCTTTGCATTCACAACCCTTTGTTGTAAACCCAGTTAATAGATCCTCAGGTTGTGCCTCACCATAACTTCCATCTATCGATGTGAAACTCCCATTTTTGCACTACCATTGCAACAGTTTTTCTTTGATTTTGCTAATGCTCTTGTTGCCAATGGATCCTCCAAAAAGGTTGTAAAGGCAGAAGTGACTCAACCGATGGTATTTTCCATGCACTGCATCCTAGAGGGACCCACAATTGTACCAGAGAGAGAGAGAGAGAGAGAGAGAGAGAGAGAGAGAGAGAGAGAGAGAGAGAGAGAGAGAGAGAGAGAGAGAGAGAGAGAACACAAGTGAGACGTCTCTAGATTCTCTGCTTTGCATTCTCTGATGAAGACTTATGCTGAAGCCATCTCCGCCATGGAGAGCTAAGAGCTCTTTGATGCTTTTCTAGCACTCAGAGATAAGAGCTCTCTAATGCCCGCTTGGAGTGAGACAAGATGCAAAAAGGTACCTCTATAGCAATATCTGATTCATCTTGGCTATCATTGATCAATTGATCTCAGTGTTCAATGCACGTTGTCACTTACCATAGTTGCTATCAGTTTCACGTGTCTGGCAATGTGCACGTAGGTGACACAGAAGAAACTTTCTTGTGCACATCAGTAATGATGTCAGAAAAGGCCAATTCACCCCTCAAGTAGAAAACAAAAAGTCCACATCTTTCTTCTTATCCATTGACAAAGAATCCAAGATTGTGCACGTCTAGTTAGTGGTATGTCCAAGATATGTCCACGTGTTTGTAGTGAGTTTATCACTATGGGGATGTCGATGGGGATGTCCAATGACATCAGCTATGATGTTTTGGTAAATACATTGAATTGAATCCATCTATTACTGTTGAGTGTTGATGTGTTGCTCTCCATAAAAAAAGAGCGAGGATCCCATTGCATATGAACCATCCTTATTTGTGAGTACCCACCTAACTCCCCAATGATATAGTTATAGTGAGGTCTTGTGGAGTTGTCATGGGGTCGTCTGCAATTTTGTCATTCAGATTGAAATATGGGATGCCGATATTTTTCCCACATTTTATGACTCATGATTTTTTGGGCATATCTCTTGTGGATACAAATTTAAATCTTTTGAAGCTCTGATACCATGTAGGGAGTACACGCGTGGAATCAAAATGAAAATAAGAGTGTACTCACAAAAGAAAGAGTGTGTGAGACTCAAAATGAGTAGACAATGAAAGGGGTAAACTCATGTGGATTGGAAATGAGCTTGCCAAGAGCATGGAATAGGCTCCTCAAGCTTCTAACCAAGTACAAATGGGGCGAGAGGCCCTCCTTATATAGATTTGGGAGGGGCTCTCCAAAGTACATCTCACGTGGGATAATTCCCTTGAAAAGAGAATGAATACAATGGTAGAAGCAAATGGCAAGGTACCCAAATACAAAGGAAATACAGTATAAAATGGAAATAAATTGGAAATAAATTGGAAATAGAGTGTCGCTTAGATACAAAATGGAGCTGCACTCATGCAGATACAAATGTAGATGATGTTGGAGCAATCATATCATCAACATATTGTACCTCAAGGTTGCACAAGGATCATACAAAGATTCTTATGTAATTTGAAGCATTAAAATTCATGTTATTTGTAAGTAATGAAGTCAAATATCTAGGTAGACTATTTGAAGAAGAACAAAAGTTCAGAATTGAAGAAGAAGTACATTTCATTTTTAAACTTGCAAAGCTTTGAAGTTTTGATGTAAAGTCTTGTCTATACTTGACATAGAGGTGTTCATAAGCCAAGGTAGACTTGAAATTGCAGATTTGAATGTCTCCAACATTGTAGGGTGTTTAAAAACATCATATTATGCAATAAAGTAAGTCTATGATCTACGGGTTTGACATGTTCAGAAAGATTTGAAATCGGACACTGTTAGTGTGTATGACCAAAGATCTCGAGATTAGACTTACATAGCAGGTCATATGCTCTTGAAAACAAGTGATCCACTTAGCTTAGTGGTTAAGTATCAAGAGTGTGAAGCAGGAGGTCTTGGGTTCAACCCCCATGGGCTACATGGATGGAGGAGTTTTCCCAAAGAGATCTAGAGCCTTCGAGAAGCATCCACTTGAGTTAACTCGAGATAACTAGGACAGTTGGTGCACATGCAATTACATGGCCGACACATGGATGATTGGAATCCACCTGCCCAAGAAGGCAGTCCCTTGGAGAGAACTATATATAGAGGCATATGGTTGGGAGGAGAGTCATTTCTCTAGCACATGGTGGTGGTGTTAATCTTCATTAGTTTCTTGACACTAGATTTTACACTTAGATTGATGTAGGAAAGATGGTATGGGACATCATGCCATTGGATAATGGTTATCTTATAGTCCTAGAATGGATTTTGAAGTTAGATTTGATCCTCAAGGGAACTAAAACTTCAAAGGAGAAGTTTAAATTCAAGGAGGGTAATATAATGATTTCAAGATACTTCAAGATCAAGGAAGCAGAAGATATGAAGTATGTAACTTCCAAGATCTTCTTTTTCAAATAAGGCACATACTTGTTCATATTTGAAATATGGAACACTTCAAAATAAAGTGTTAATGATTTAGAGATGTTTGATAAATTTTTGAAGAAGTGGGACTTTAACATTGAAACGATCCTTTCAACTAAGGAATAGACTAACTAAGTCAAGTACCAAGTTCTTAGTGTAACTTGGTAAAATCAATCCTTTGACTCAAAGCAATGCACAAGAATCGCATTCCCAATAAGCAATCATAAAGATTGAATATAGGCATGAACTTAGTCTCAAGTGAAGCATTATTTGTGTAAAAACTCATCAATAGAACCTCAGTGGATCGACATGCTGATGTCGGATACCACACTAGTATTGTGGGGTAGATGATGCTTTAGATTCTCTATAAATCTTTTTGAGAATTTGGTTTATATCTCTTAAAGGTAAGAAAAATGCTAGGAGGAGGTCTTGGATTCAACCCCCATGGAGTACATGGGGAGAGTATTTTGCCCAAAGAGATCTAGAGCCTTCTAGAAGCATCCTCTTGAGTTAACTCGAGTTAACTAGGACACGTGGCACACATGTAGTTACATGGTTGACACATGGATGATTAGAATCCATCTGCCCAAGAAGGTAGTCCCTTGGAGAGAGTTATATATAGAGGCATATGGTTGGGAGGAGAGTCATCTCTAGCACATGGTGGTAGTCGTAATCTTCATTAATTTTTTGCATATTACACCTACGAATATAGTTATTGAAGCTGATGCTAATGGCATTGAAGATGATGATATTCTTGAGGTTCCTATTCATGCTGCAGTTCTTGTTGCACCTACTATATACCAACTTTGTTGGGATGGCAGAGATGCTCAGGCAAATGCATTGATAGCCTTGCCTGTCAAACGTGCCATTATTCCTCACATTTGCTCCTGCAAAATAGCAAAGGATGCTTGGATACACTTACCACTTTATACTAGAAAAGGAACGAGGCTTGTGTTTCTTACCTTTGAAAACAGTTGGAGAGTGAGCACATGAAGGAAGGAGATTCCATGGATAGTTTTTTTGACAAAGATCAAAGATTTGAAGGAGCAATTGATTTTTGCTGATGAAGTCTTGCCTGATAGTTCACTTGTGCAGACTGTTTTGAATAGTCTTCCATATTCATTTCAGAGTTTTGCTTCTACTCTTTGATGGATGATGAAAGGCAATCCAAATGACTTAACATTTAAGGCCTTAGTCTATGTTTTGTTGCAGAAACATCAGTCTAGATAGAACAGGTCCATTATGCATGTTGCAGATAAAGCTTTCTTGGCTAGTCAGAAGGGCAAATGTAAATGGAGCTCATCTAAAAATCTACTAATTCTGCAGAATCAAAGAAGGATGACAAAGATGAGAAGAAAACAGAAAAGTGAAAATTGTTTTGCAAATACTGTAAAGGAAATGATCATGTCATAAAGAGTTTTGCAAAATTGGTTGCAAAAGAGGCAAAGAAAAAAGAGGTTGGAATGGTTGATTTAGAGGCCTCTACACCCAAATGAGAGTCTACAAACCTTGTGCAGAATGAAGAATGGGCATTTATTACTATTTGCAGTTATGGCCCATCTTCTCATGAATAGTGTATGTCTGTAGTAGACTCTGATGTTTGGTACTTTGATAGTGGGGCAACCAAACATATCACATAGCAGCATAGTTTCTTCACTTTACTTGAGCTTGCCCATACAAGGAATACTCTCACATGCGGCAACAACTCCTCTTATCCTATCATGGGTGTTGTAAGATCATTCTGAGTATTGTTGATG
This sequence comes from Ceratopteris richardii, assembly GCA_020310875.1. Lineage (NCBI taxonomy): Eukaryota > Viridiplantae > Streptophyta > Polypodiopsida > Polypodiales > Pteridaceae > Ceratopteris > Ceratopteris richardii. Next base: position 62,725,596 of record CM035430.1, on the reverse strand, counting down.
GTAGTTCTTTTACATGGTTGTATGCTTTATTTGTGCTAGGGATCAACAAAAATCTATTATCAGTTTATGCATTATCCAAGATCGGCTTGGTTGTGAAATTTATTGATGATAGAGGTACAATTCATGATCTATAAAATGGCAACATCAATATTGCTTCTGGCATTTTATGTCATGGGTTGTATAAGCTCATAGATTATGCAAAATTTGTGAATAATTCAGCATGTGTAGTTCAAGATTCTCAAGCTATGTCAAATGCAAAGCTTTGGCATGCATGCTTTGGTCATCTCAATTTTTCTAGTTTTCTATGTCTGTAGAATTTTGAAATGGTGTCCTCTTTGCGTAAACCTGAGGCACTAGGTAAACATTTCTGTGAAGACTGTATTTTGGAAAGAATGCAGCATTCCTCCTTCCAAAAATATGGTTCAATATGAGCTACTAAAAAATTGCAGTTTGTTCACAGTGATGTTTGTGGTCCTATGCAGACACATGTTGAATGACTACTGTTCATAACATCTCTGCACTTACAGCTCATCGTGATTAGAAGGTGCATTAGTTGGACATTAAAACTGCATTTCTAAATGGTGACTTTCATGAAGAAGCTTATGTTTTTTAGCCCCATGGCTTTGTGCAAAAAGGGCATAAAAACAAAATGTGAAGGTTGAAAAAGGCATTTTATGGTTTGAAGCAAGCACCACGTGCTTGGTATGAGAAAATACATGCCTACTTGATTGCACATCAATTTGAGAACAATCCAACTAAGATCACCTTGTATGTTAAGCGTGCAAATAATGTGCCTCTTATCATTGTTGTCTATGTTGATGACATATTGTTCACTGTTCCTAATGAGAAGCATATTCCTGATTTTAAGGCTGATCTGCATGCCTCATTTGAGATGTCAAATTTGGGGCATTTGCATCATTATTTGGGGATTCAGTTTATGCAAGTTGATGGCAGAATATCTTTGTGTCAAACAAAATATATTAACACATTATTGCAATGTCTTGGCCTTGAAAACTCCAAACCTATTTCCACTCCTATGGAAATAGGTTTACAGTTGAGTCTTCATGATGCTGGAGATGCATTTGATGTTGTTCTCTATCAACAGGTTGTATGATACTTGATTTACTTATGCATTACTCGGCCAGATATTCAGTTTGATGTCTCACAGATGAAGAGGATTATGCATTGCCCAAGTGTTAAGCATTGGCAGGCAATCAAACACATCTTTTTCTACTTAAGTGGTACCTGACTACTTGGATTGTTTTATCCCAAGGGAGGATCACTACCATAAAATTCACATGCTTTTTCTAACCCTAACTAGGCTAGTTGCTATGACACATGTGTCCACCAGTGGTTTTTGCTTCATGCTTGGTAGCTCATGCATATTTTGGTTGAGCAAGAAGTAGAAGACTTTGGCAAATTCTAGTTGTGAGGTTGAGTATAGGGTAGCTTTCATAGCGACTATTGCGTGTGGTGTGGCTCAGATGCCTTATGGCTGATTTGGGTGCTGGTCACTCTTCTGTCACC
>CM035430.1:62701569-62714069 GCA_020310875.1 Ceratopteris richardii | reverse complement strand
TAGATAGATAGATCGATAGATAGATAGATAGATAGATAGATAGATAGATAGATAGATAGATAGATAGATAGATAGATAGATAGATAGATAGATAGATACATAGATAGATAGATAGATAGATAGATAGATAGATAGATAGATAGATAGATAGATAGGTAGATAGATAGATAGATAGATAGATAGATAGATAGATAGATAGATAGATAGATAGATAGATAGATAGATAGATAGATAGATAGATAGATAGATAGATAGATAGATAGATAGATAGATGTTGGAGAAACAATCACTAATAAGACATATATTTGAAGGTCAATCTTAGGAAGAAAACCCCATGCCTATGTGAAGGGACAAATTCACAAATGTATTATACTTGTAAAGTTAGTTCACTTTAGTTCTAGAAGTTTTTCAAAAGTCACGGGAATGAGAAAGTCTATATAAGTTAGTTAGTATTAACTGACGCGGAGAGAAGAAGAAGGAGGAAGACAATGAGAAAGTGAGAAGAACTCATTTTTGTATGACTGAGTATAGTCGGGCTTCTCTGAGTGAGAAAGCACTTGTAAAACTTCTGAGTTTTTTATGGTTATGAGAAGAACTGAGTAAAGTTTTGTGTATGAGCCTCTCTCCATCATCTCCATGATTACCTACTGTGTGATGAGTTACAAAGATCAAGTTTTCCAAGCAACTCGATGCCTGGCATCGAATCTCTGTTGATAAGTCATATTTTCATTTACATTTTTCATTCAGTACTGAAGTATTTGGAAAACATGATGTTGTTGGAGCAACTCGATGCCTGGTATCGAATTCCAGTTGATAAGTCATATTGTAAATGTGCATGAAATCACCTATAGTTTTGGTGTCCAGAAGATCAAGACTTTATGCGGGAAGTCGATGCCCGGCATCGAATCCCTGCTGAAAAGTGGCCAAAAACATCCCAAGTCGATGCCCGGCATCGAATTCTCGTTGCAAGTCGATGCTAGGCATCGAATTCTAATTTTAAACAGGCGCTCTTACTAAAACAGGCAAGTTTTCCAGTTTTGGAAGGTCATACAGGGTCATCTTGTGAGGGCCATAACTTGAGTTCTAGAGCTTTGTTTGATGCATATGATAGCTTGTTGGAAAGCTCTACTCTTCTAATGTCAGCCTATAAAGTTTCATCAAGAAATAATACTTGAGCTAGGAGAAATTAGCAAAATACTGAAGGTATGTCATTTCGGTGACTAGGAATTTCTGTAGAAGCAAAGTTCTCACTTTAAGCTATCATTTCTCAAAGTTTGGAGTGGCAATGAGTTAATGGTGACCATAGAGGTGTTCTAGTGTCACATTAATTCATTTCTTGTGGTGTTTTATACATCAACAAGTGGTATCAGAGCAGAAAGATTCTCGAGAGCAGAAGACGACAAAGGTACGAGAAGTTTTGTAAAGTTTTCCATTAAAGTTTGAAAGGTGAAGCATTTGAAGACACAAGGCATCAAAAGATTACTTTCGAAGTATCCTCATACACAAAGAACTTCAAAAGGTATTATCCTTTATCCTTTAAGCTCACAGGTTGCAGCAGAAGGAAATAACTATGGCAGATCATATCTCCATTGACAAACTGGACAGAGATAATTACCCCGCATGGGTAATGAGAATGGAAGCCTTACTTATGAGTAAGGATCTCATGATATATGTTACAGGTGAAGAAGAGAAGCCAGTATTTGAAGATGAAAGCCGACCAAAGAAAGAAGAACTTGATGCTTTAAAGCATTGGCAGAAGAAGGATGCAAGTGCAAAAGCCTACATCTACAATACAATCTCAGATCATTTGCTACCACACATCAGAGGATTGGAATCATCAGAAGATATATGGAATGCATTGGAATATCATTTCCAAAGCACTACTAAAGCACGGAAAGCAAGTCTATGGTCAAAGTTTACAACATTCAAGAAGAAGCCAAGTCAAACCATTAGTGATTATGTCACTAAGATGAAGGATCTAGCAGATAGTCTTGGATCCATAGATGAAGATGTTGAAGATCACAGATTGATTGCTCAACTACTTGCAGGCTTGAGAGGGGATGAAAGGTGGAAACCTTTTGTCTTATCAACAGAACTTTCATTAAATCATTATGTTCCAGATTTGAACCAGTTGCTTGGTTTGATGCTCACATATGAGCAAGACTTGAAGGGAGATGGAGATAAAGGTCAAAGTTCTGCAATGTACATGAAGAATAAGAAGAAAGGAGATAAAGGTAAAGCAAAGGATGAAGAGGAGTCTAGTTCTCAAGCTTATTATGCAAGAGGTAAAGGCACAGGCAGAGGAAGAGCAAGAGGTTTTGGAAGAGGAAGAGGTAATCAAAATAACAACAAAAAGGCTTGCTGGATCTGTGGATTGAGTAATCATTTGGCTCATGACTGTTGGCACAACCAACAAGGATCAAACCAGAATCAAAACAACAATAGCAGAGGTCGAGGTGGAAGATATCAAAGTAATTTTCAAAGAGGTAGACAAAGTCAAAGAGGAGGCTATGGTAGAGGTGGAGGAAGAAGTTGGGGACAGAATCAATCCTACAACACCACCTACTACAACTATGCAAATGACACACAGAATGAAAGTCATACATCATTGATGATGAATTCAATCAGCACATCAGATAAAGAAGATCTAAAGGTATTTTACATTGACTCTGGATGTTCTAATCATTTGTCAGGAAACATAGAATTGATGTCAGATTTGGAAAAAGGCATTTCTAGTCACACAGTTCAAACTGGTGATAATACAAGACATAGTGTACATTCAATTGGAAAAGTGAAATGCAAGAGTGGAGCAGATTTGCTAACCAATGTTTTGTATGTTCCTACAATACCTAAAAACTTGATTAGTGTGGGACAGATAGTTGAAAAAGGTTTTCAAGTCAGGTTTACAAATGAAGGAGTATTTGTGGAAGATCCAGAGAATGGATATAATCAGATTGTCTCTGGTAAGAAAGAAGGTAGACTCTTTACTTTAAGAGTGCAAGGGAACATTGGTCAAGCTTTGCTCACACATGGTGAAGCAGTGATTACAGAACTTGATCTCTGGCATAAGAGATTAGGTCATTTCAATGAAAGAGGAATTAAAGCTATGGTTGCTAATCAGTCTGTACTAGGATTACCAAATGTGCAAAGTCAACATATGGTTTATAAATGTGAAGCATGTCAAATGGGTAAAGCACACAGGTTACCATTTCAAAAGAAAGGATTCAAACATGATGGAGTACTTGAGCTCATTCATACAGATGTATGGGGACCAACAAAAGAAGGATCTATCAGTGGCTCAAGGTATTATGTTCTTTTTATTGATGATGCTACAAGATGGATAACATTATATGTTTTGAAGGAAAGATCAGAAGTGTTTGGAGCTTTCAAGCATTTTCATGCATATGCAGAGAGAGTCACAGGTCAAAAGCTTAAGAGACTGAGGTCTGATGGAGGGGGAGAATACTTCTCCCAAGAGTTCAATGATTATCTTTGGAATGCAGGTATTAAGAGAGAAATAACTTGCAGGTATACACCACAACAAAATGGTGTAGCAGAAAGAAGGAACAGGACTTTGGTTGAGTTTGCTAGAGCTATGCTAAAGGAGAAGAACTGTCCAAATTATCTTTGGGCTGAGGCTGTAAATATAGCTACATATCTTGTGAATAGATTACCATGTGCAGCTTTGAATGGAATGACTCCATATGAAGCTTGGTGGGGTAAGAAACCAACACTAGATCATTGTAGAGTGTTTGGATCAATTGCATATGCTTATGTGCCATCACAGCTTAGGCATAAACTTGAACCAAAGGCAGAAAAATATGTGTTCATTGGTTATGATGAAAAGCAGATGGGTTACAGGTTGTGGAATCCTTTAACCAAACAATTTCTTGTTTCTAGAGATGTTACATTTGATGAACAAAAAAGTTGGTATGCAGATCAAAGTCATACAGCTGAAGAATTTGAAGAAGAGGTAAGAAGATGTGAGAAAGGAAAATCAATTGTGCAGGTAAATAGAGATGAAGACTATATGCAAGCAAGTACATCCAGAAGTGGATTAACAAGAAGGAATGAAGAAGCTCCTATATTTGATGAAGAAGTGTATCCAGACACATATGAAGAATGTGAACCAAGAAGGTCAAGCAGAACAAGGAGACAACCAGAAAGGTATTCTTATGATACTTCTTACATAACTCAGAAGAACTATGCATATATGGTCAAAGATGATGAAGAACCTCATAACTATGATGAAGCTAAAGGTAAAAAGCAATGGGAAGAAGCAATGAAGGAAGAGTTCAATGCACTGGAGGAGAACAAGACATGGGAACTTGTTCCTAAACCAAATGGTAAGAAAGTAATTGGAAATAAATGGGTTTATAAAGTGAAGAAGCTTGCAGATGGAAGTATAGCCAGATACAAAGCTAGATTGGTGGTGAAAGGCTATGCCCAGACCTATGGCATAGATTATGATGAGACATTCAGTCCCGTAGCTAAGATGTCAACTATAAGGACAATCATTGCTATTGCAGCTTCAAAAGGATGGACTCTAAGTCAATTGGATATAAAAAATGCATTCTTGAATGGATACATATCAGATGAGGTATAGATGGAACAACCTCAAGGGTTTATAGATTCCAGGTATCCAAATTTTGTTTGCAGGTTGAGAAGAGCATTGTATGGATTGAAGCAAGCTCCAAGAGCTTGGAACTATAGACTGGTGAAGTATCTCAATGATCTTGGATATCAAAGTTCAAAAGCAGATTCAAGTCTACTTATCAAAAGAACAGAGGAAGGTACAATCTACATTTGTATTTATGTAGATGACATTATAATCACAGGTACTTCAGATGAAGGAATCAAGGAGGTAAAGAGATTACTTGAGAAAGAGTTTAAGATCAGTGACCTAGGAAAGTTATCATACTTTCTTGGAATGGAAGTTACTTATACAGATCATGGCATATATGTGTCACAAGAAAGGTATCTTCTGAACTTGTTGAAGAAGTTTGATATGGAAAATTGCAGAGAAGCTTCAACTCCACTTGAAGTTAATCACAAGCTCAGTAAATATGATGGTGCAGACTACAAAGATATGAGGAAGTATCAATCTCTTGTGGGTAGTTTGATTTATGCTACACTAACAAGACCTGATCTTAGTTATGCAGTGGGAGTTTTGTCACAATTTATGCATTGTCCAAAGGACCCACATTGGATTGCAGGTCAAAGAGTTCTCAGATATATCAAAGGAACTATAAAAGAAGGATTATATTATCCTTTTACATCAGATCTGAAGTTGAGAGCCTATAGTGATTCAGATTGGGCAGGTAACCAGGATGACAGAAGATCAACTCATGGTTACATGATATACATTGGTGATAAGCTTGTAAGTTGGTGTTCAAAGAAACAACATACAGTAGCATTATCATCAACTGAAGCAGAGTACAAAGGACTTGTGGAAGCAGCTAAGGAAGTCATATGGATGCAGACATTGTTCAAGAGCTTAGGCATTGATCAAGGTACACCTACAATACATGGAGATAATATGAGTTCACTTTATCTTGCAGCAAATCCAGTTTTTCATGCAAGGACAAAGCACATAGAGATACAGTATCATTTTCTCAGAGAAAAGGTAATGGAGAAGGAGATTGAAGTGGAGTACATTTCTAACAAAGATCAGTTAGCAGACATAATGACAAAGAGCTTGGATGGTGTGAAGACCAGCATATTCAAAAGCATGGCAGGAGTAAAAGAAAAGAAGAATATATGAAGAAACAGGGAATGTCAATTAGTGATTGAGGGGGAGCTGTTGGAGAAACAATCACTAATAAGACATATATTTGAAGGTCAAATCTTAGGAAGAAAACCCCATGCCTATGTGAAGGGACAAATTCACAAATGTATTATACTTGTAAAGTTAGTTCACTTTAGTTCTAGAAGTTTTTCAGAAGTCACGGGAATGAGAAAGTCTATATAAGTTAGTTAGTATTAACTGACGCGGAGAGAAGAAGAAGGAGGAAGACAATGAGAAAGTGAGAAGAACTCATTTTTGTATGACTGAGTATAGTCGGGCTTCTCTGAGTGAGAAAGCATTTGTAAAACTTCTGAGTTTTTTATAGTTATGAGAAGAACTGAGTAAAGTTTTGTGTATGAGCCTCTCTCCATCATCTCCATGATTGCCTACTGTGTGATGAGTTACAAAGATCAAGTTTTCCAAGCAACTCGATGCCTGGCATCGAATCTCTGTTGATAAGTCATATTTTCATTTACATTTTTCCTTCAGTACTGAAGTATTTGGAAAACATGATGTTGTTGGAGCAACTCGATGCCTGGCATCGAATTCCAGTTGATAAGTCATATTGTAAATGTGCATGAAATCACCTATAGTTTTGGTGTCCAGAAGATCAAGACTTTATGCGGGAAGTCGATGCCCGTCATCGAATCTCTGCTGAAAAGTGGCCAAAAACATCCCAAGTCGATGCCCGGCATCGAATTCTCGTTGCAAGTCGATGCTAGGCATCGAATTCTAATTTTAAACAGGCGCTCTTACTAAAACAGGCAAGTTTTCCAGTTTTGGAAGGTCATACAGGGTCATCTTGTGAGGGCCATAACTTGAGTTCTAGAGCTCCGTTTGATGCATATGATAGCTTGTTGGAAAGCTCTACTCTTCTAGTTTCAGCCTATAAAGTTTCATCAAGAAATAATACTTGAGATAGGAGAAATTAGCAAAATACTGAAGGTATGTCATTTCGGTGACTAGGAATTTCTGTAGAAGCAAAGTTCTCACTTTAAGCTATCATTTCTCAAAGTTTGGAGTGGCAATGAGTTAATGGTGACCATAGAGGTGTTCTAGTGTCACATTAATTCATTTCTTGTGGTGTTTTATACATCAACAATAGATACATAGATACATAGATAGATAGATAGATAGATAGATAGATAGATAGATAGATAGATAGATAGATAGATAGATAGATAGATAGATAGATAGATAGATAGATGGATAGATAGATAGATAGATAGATAGATAGATTGAAAGATAGATAGACAGATAGATAGATAGATAGATAGATAGATAGATAGATAGATAGATAGATAGATAGATAGATAGATAGATAGATAGATAGATAGATAGATAGATAGATAGGTAGGTAGGTAGATAGATAGATAGATAGATAGATAGATAGATAGATAGATAGATAGATAGATAGATAGATAGATAGATAGATAGATAGATAGATAGATAGATAGATAGATAGATAGATAGATAGATAGATGGATGGATGGATAGATAGATAGATAGATAGATAGATAGATAGATAGATAGATAGATAGATAGATAGATAGGTAGATAGATAGATAGATAGATAGATAGATAGATAGATAGATAGATAGATAGATAGATAGATAGATAGATAGATAGATAGTGTTGGGGCTTCACTCACTAATTAGGCATGGATATATGAAGACATATGAAGACATATGATGAAGGAAAGAAGAAGTGAAGAAAAGACCTACAGAAAATCAAGCCTAAGTGAAGGGACAATTTCACTATTGTAAATTAGTGCAAAATTAGAGTCTAGATTTCATTTTGATCTTCAGAACTTACGGGTTCAGATCTAGGAGAATGTAAACCATAGGTATATAAGTTAATTTGATGCAAAAATATGTAGGTGAGAACTCAATTTTGAAATCTGAGTTAGTAGAGAAAAGTCGTGTTTTTTCTGAGAGAGATGGTGAGAGAAAACTTCTGAGTCTGAGAGAGTTTTCCATGGCTGTGAGCAAAATTAGGCCAAGCCATTTTGTACACATCTTCTGTGATAATCAACACATGTTTGTGTAGAAGGATTGAGTCTAATTCCTCTTGTACATTGAGTTCTAAGTCATTTCATATGCCTGTGTAAGGTAGTTGACAGTTACGACTTTTCTGGCGCACATTTGACTGATCTTCTGAAGGTCAGATCTCGAAGCATGGTGTAAAGTTTTTGGTAAGTGATAGCTCATTTTAAAGCTACTCTCCTCAACTACACTTGGTCAAAAGATCTTTAAGAAACGGGACGTATACTCAGAGAAATCAGCTTAACAGTGGAGGTATGTCAAATCGATGAAGTAAATTTTCAGTTTTCAGACATAGTGGAAAGATTGGAGCAAAATCTGAAGATTTTGAAGTTATTACTTGAAAGTTTTGGTTATTATGTGTTGCTTAACATTAGCAAGAACATCTTTTAGCAAGTGATCAAAAGATTTTGCAAAGATTGAGCTAATACAGGTCAGATTGAAGGATTGAAGAAAAGGCGCAGATTTCTTTGAAGTGAAATTTTGATTTTCACTAAATTCAAAGATGAAGACTCAAAATGTGAGTATCGCTAAGCTAATGGTGGTTATGGAGGTCTTCTAATACCACATTAGTTTAGTTCTTGTGGTGTTTTACACACCAACAAGTGGTATCAGAGCGGATAAGGTCCTCGAAAGTAAAGGGAGAGCAGATACAAGAAGATTTGAAGAGTTCTTTGTCAAAGAAGGAGGAAGCTGAGGTGTTCAACAACCAAAAGTCATCAGAAGAGTATTTCGAAGTTACTCCCAAGGGTAAAGGTCTACAAAAGGTATCATACTTTAACCTTACACTTACAGGTTGAAGCAGAAGCAAGGATACCATGGCAGATCATGTGTCCATTGACAAATTGGACAGAGATAACTATCCTGCTTGGGTAATGAGGATGGAAGCCTTACTTATGAGTAAGGATCTAATGGTATATGTGACAGGTGAAGAGGAGAAGCCTAAATTTGAAGATGAAAGTCATCCAAGAAAGGAAGAGCTAGAAGCTTTGAAGTTATGGCAGAAGAGAGATGCAAGTGCAAGAGCTTATATATACAACACTATTACAGATCATTTGTTGCCACACATAAGAGGTTTAGAAACAGCTGAAGATATTTGGAATGCTTTGGAAGACCACTTCCAAAACACTACTAAAGCTAGGAAAGCTAGCTTATGGTCAGAGTTCACCACATTCAAGAAAAAGCAAAATCAGAGTATTAGTGATTATGTCACTAAGATGAAGGACTTGGCAGATAGCCTTGGATCTATTGATGAGGATATTGAAGATCATAGGTTGATAGCACAATTACTTGCAGGGTTAAGAGGTGATGAAAGGTGGAAGCCTTTTGTACTTTCAACAGAACTCTCATTAAATCATTATGTGCCAGAATTGAATCAATTACTTGGATTGATGCTCACATTTGAGCAAGACTTGAAGTCAGATGGAGAAAAAGGTCAAAGTTCTGCAATGTATGTGAAGAACAAAAAGAAAGGAGATAAAGGCAAAGCAAAGGATGAAGAAGAGTCAACAACTCAAGCAAATTATGCAAGAGGAAGAGGTTTTGGCAGAGGTAAAGGTCGAGGAAATGGAAGAGGTAGAGGTAATCAAAACAATAACAAGAAGACATGTTGGATTTGTGGATTAAGCAATCATCTAGCATATGATTGTTGGCACAATCAACAAGGAGCAAGCCAAAATCAGAACAACAATGGCAGAGGAAGAGGTGGAAGATTTCAGAATCAATTTCAAAGAGGAAGACAAAATTCAAGAGGAAGTTATGGAAGAGGTGGTGGACGAAATTGGAATCAGAACCAATCATACAACACCACATATTACAATTATGCAAATGATACACAGAATGACAACTATACAACATTGATGATGAATTCAATAAGTTCATCAGAGAAGGAGGATCTCAAGGTATTTTATATTGATTCTGGTTGTTCAAATCATTTGTCAGGTAATATAGAATTATTGTCAGAATTGGAAGAAGGCAATTCAAGTCATACAGTACAAACAGGTGACAATAGAAAACATAATGTGCATTCAATTGGAAAAGTGAAGTGCAGGAGTGGAGCTGATTTATTAACAAATGTTTTGTATGTTCCAACAATACCAAAGAATCTGATTAGTGTTGGACAAATAGTGGAAAAAGGTTTTCAAGTCAGATTTACAAATGAAGGGGTATTTGTTGAAGATCCAGAGGATGCATACAAACCCATTGTTTGTGGTAAGAAGGAAGGTAGACTTTTTACTCTCAAAGTACAAGGAAATGTTGGTCAAGCCCTAATCACACATGGTGATGAAGTAATTACAGAGTTAGATCTTTGGCATAAAAGATTGGGACATTTCAATGAAAGAGGAATCAAAACTATGGTGGAGAATCAATCTGTAATGGGGCTACCAAATGTGAAGAATCAACATATGATATACAAGTGTGAAGCTTGTCAGATGGGAAAAGCTCATAGACAACCATTTCAGAAGAAAGGTTTCAAGCATGATGGTTTGCTTGAACTCATACATACAGATGTATGGGGGCCAACAAAAGAAGGTTCAATAAATGGATCTAGGTATTATGTTTTGTTTATTGATGATGCCACAAGGTGGATAACCCTTTATGTTCTAAAAGAAAGATCAGAAGTCTTTGGAGCCTTCAAACATTTTCATGCCTATGCAGAAAGAATTACAGGTCAAAAACTCAAGAGGCTAAGGTGTGATGGAGGGGGAGAATATTTCTCCCAAGAGTTTAATGACTATCTTTGGAATGCAGGTATCAAGAGAGAGATAACTTGCAGGTACACACCTCAACATAATGGGGTGGCAGAAAGGAGAAATAGAACATTGGTTGAATTTGCAAGAGCAATGTTAAAGGAAAAGAGTTGCCCTAATTATCTTTGGGCTGAGGCTGTTAATACAGCTACATACCTAGTTAATAGGTTACCATGTGGAGCTTTGAATGGTATGACCCCTTATGAAGCTTGGTGGGGTAAGAAACCAACACTTGATCATTGTAAAGTGTTTGGGTCAATTGCCTATGCTTATGTGCCATCACAACTCAGACATAAGCTTGAACCAAAGGCAGAAAAATATGTGTTTATTGGGTATGATGAAAAGCAAATGGGTTATAGGCTATGGAGTCCTTTAACTAAACATTTTATTGTTTCCAGAGATGTGACCTTTGATGAACAGAAGAGTTGGTATGCAGATAAAGAATGTGATCTTGAAACATTTGAAGAAGAGATAAGAAGGAGTGCAAAAGGTAAGTCACATATGCAGATAGATGGAGATGAAGAACATATGCAAGCAAGTACATCAAGAGTTGGATCATATAGAAGGAATGAAGATGGACCAATATTTGATGAAGAAGTACATCCAGATATACATGAAGAGTGTGAACCAAGAAGGTCAACCAGAATGAGGAAGCAACCTACAAGGTATTCATATGACACTTCTTACTTGACTCAGAAAAATTATGCTTACATGGTTAAGGAAGATGAAGAACCTCAAAGCTATGATGAAGCAAAGGGTAAGAGACAATGGGAAGTAGCAATGAAGGAAGAGTTTGATGCACTTGAAGAGAACAAAACTTGGGAACTTGTCCCAAAGCCTAATGGTAAGAAAGTGATTGGAAATAAATGGGTTTACAAAGTTAAAAAGCATGCAGATGGAACTATAGCCAGGTACAAAGCCAGATTGGTGGTTAAAGGCTATGCTCAAACTTTTGGCATAGATTATGATGAGACATTCAGTCCTATGGCAAAGATGTCAACCATAAGGATAATCATTGCCATTGCAGCATCAAAAGGATGGACATTGAGTCAATTAGACATTAAGAATGCATTTTTGAATGGATATATATCAGATGAGGTTTACATGGAGCAACCTCAAGGGTTTGCAGATCATAAGTTTCCAAATTATGTTTGCAGGTTAAGAAGAGCACTTTATGGTTTGAAGCAAGCTCCAAGAGCTTGGAATTATAGACTTGTAAAGTATCTTAATGATCTTGGCTATCAAAGTTCAAAGGCAGATGCAAGTTTACTTATCAAAAGAACAGATGAAGGTATGATCTACATTTGTATATATGTAGATGATATTATAATTACAGGTACCTCAAATGAAGGAATCAAGGAGGTGAAGAAGCTACTTGAAAGAGAATTCAAGATAAGTGATCTAGGAAAATTGTCATATTTTCTTGGAATGGAAATCACTTATGCAGAACATGGCATATATGTATCACAAGAAAGGTATCTTTTGAATCTTCTAAAGAAGTTTAACATGGAGAATTGCAGAGAGGCATCTACACCACTAGAGGTCAATCATAAACTCAGTAGATATGATGGAGCAGAATTCAAAGACATGAGGAAGTATCAATCTTTAGTGGGAAGTTTAATTTATGCTACACTAACAAGGCCTGATCTTAGTTATGCAGTTGGTGTTCTTTCTCAATTCATGCATTGTCCAAAGGATCCACATTGGATTGTAGGTCAAAGAGTCCTTAGATATATCAAAGGGACTTTGAAAGAAGGATTGTATTATCCTTTTACATCAAATATAAGATTGAGAGCCTATAGTGATTCAGATTGGGCAGGAAGTCAAGATGACAGAAGGTCTACCCATGGCTACATGATATACATTGGAGATAAACTTGTGAGTTGGTGTTCAAAGAAACAACACACAGTGGCCTTATCA
>CM035430.1:62660687-62668187 GCA_020310875.1 Ceratopteris richardii | reverse complement strand
TACAGGAGATGAAGAAAAACCTGAGTTTGTAGATCCAAGTATTCCTACTAGGGAAGAGCTTGCAATGTTGAAGACTTGGATGAGAAAGGATGCTCAAGCAAGGAGTATCATCTACATGGCTGTAAATGATTACCTTTTACCTCACATCAGAGGTTTGGAAAGTGCTACAGATGTTTGGAATGCCTTGGAAGAGCATTTCCAAAATACAACTAAGTCAAGGAAGTCCTCACTATGGGCTGAGTTCACAACCTTCAAGAAGAAGAGCTCACAATCAATTTCAGATTATGTGGCAAGGATGAAAGATATTGCAGATAGCTTGGGAGCAGTGGATGAAGACATTGAAGAGGAAAAGTTGGTAAGACAAATACTTACAGGTTTGAGAGGAGATGAGAAGTGGAAGCCTTTTATATTGTCCATAGAATTGTCACTTGATCACTTTACTCCTGATCTTAATCAATTGCTAGGACACATGCTAACCTTTGAGCAGGATCTTAAAGGAGACAATGATAGAAGTACAAGTCAAGCTATGTACTCCAAGGACAAGAAAAAGAATGGCAAGGGAAAGCAATCAAATGATGATGAAGGGAATTCAAATCAAGCTAACTTCACAAAAGGGAAGATGAATTTCAGAGGTAAAGGAAGAGGAGGTAAGAACAAAGATAATGCTAAAGCTTGTTGGATTTGTGGCAGAACAAATCATTTGGCAAATGATTGTTGGTATAATAATCAAAGTGGTGGAAGCAATAATCAGAGTTATTATCAAAGAGGTAGAGGAGGCAGAAACCAAAGAGGTAATTTCAGAGGAAGAGGAGGTAGGACATCATATGGTAGAGGAGGTGGAAGAAACTTCCAATCTCAGTCCTACAACAATAATTATTACAATTATGCATCAGATCAGAAGGATGACATGACTCTTATCTTGAATGCAACTCATGAATCAATGGGAGAAGATCAAAGAGTGTTTTATATTGACTCAGGATGCAGCAACCATCTGAGTGGGAATCTATCTTTGATGACTAATATGGAAGCAAGGGTGAATGGACATACAGTTCAAATAGGTGACAATACCAAACATAAAGTGGAGAGCATTGGATCAGTGAAGACAAAGAGTGGAAGTACACTTCTGAGCAAGGTACTTTATGTTCCTACTATTCCTAAAAATCTGATAAGTGTAGGGCAAATTGTGGAGAAAGGATATGAGGTAAGATTCACAAATGATGGTGTTTATGTACAAGATCCAAATCAGGGATATAGAAACATAATTGCAGGAAAAAAGGAAGGAAGATTGTTCACTCTCAAAGTCCAAGGTAATGTGGGACATGCATTGTTTACCTATGGAGGTCAAAAGGTGTCTGAATTAGACCTATGGCATAAAAGGCTAGGTCATTTCAATGAGAGAGCTATAAAGGAGATGTCAAAGAATCAGGTGGTGCTTGGATTGCCAAACATTGAAGGGCAACATATGGTGTACAAGTGTGAAGCTTGTCAATTAGGTAAAGCACATAAGAGTTCTTATAACAAATCAGGGTACAAGCATTCAAATATGCTTGAATTGGTTCATACAGATGTATGGGGTCCCTCAAGGGACTATAGCATAAATGGATCCAGATATTATGTGTTGTTTGTTGATGATGCAACCAGGTGGATTACTTTGTATGTAATCAAGGATAAATCAGAAGTTTTCAAGACATTCAAACATTTTCATGCCTATGCAGAAAGGATCACAGGACAAAAGCTCAAGAGGTTAAGATCAGATGGAGGGGGAGAGTATTTCTCAAAAGAGTTTGATGATTATTTGTGGAATGCAGGTATCAAAAGAGAAGTAACTTGCAGGTACTCCCCTCAACAGAATGGAGTAGCAGAAAGGAGGAATAGGACTCTTGTAGAGTTTGCAAGAGCCATGATGAAGGAAAAGAATTGTCCAAATTACTTATGGGCAGAAGCCATTAACACTGCAACATATCTTGTGAATAGGTTGCCTTGCAAAGCTTTGGATGGAGGAACCCCTTATGAAGCATGGTGGGGTAAGAAGCCTAGTCTTGATCATTGTAAAGTATTTGGATGTATTGCATATGCTTATGTTCCTTCACAATTAAGACATAAGCTAGAACCAAAAGCAGAGAAGTATGTGTTTATTGGATATGATGATAGACAGATGGGTTACAGGTTGTGGAGTCCATCCACAAAGCAATTTCTTGTTACTAAAGATGTGACATTTGATGAGCAAAATATGTGGTATACAGGATCACCAAATGAGTATACAGGTGTTGAAGAAATACAAAGGAAAGGAAAGGCAAAGGTAAAAGTTTGTGAAGAAATTGTTGATGAAGTTGACTCTAGAAGTAGAGTGCAGGATCATGTAGAAGAAGGGCCAAGATTTGATCCAGAATCAAATGAGGCTGAAACTTCAAGAAGTGCAGAAATCAGAAGATCTACAAGGGAAAGGAAAGAACCTATAAGGTATAGTTATGATACATCTTTCCTAACAACAAAAGATTATGCTTACATTGTGAAAACAGAAGAAGATCCAACCACTTATGAAGAAGCCAAAGGTAAACAGAATTGGGAGAAAGCAATGCAAGAAGAGTATGATGCTCTACTTGAAAATGAAACTTGGGAACTAGTACCAAGACCAAAGAATCAGAAGGTCATTGGATGCAAGTGGGTATATAAAACAAAGAGGTTTGCAGATGGTAAGGTGTCTAGATATAAGGCTAGACTTGTGGTCAAAGGTTATGCCCAAACTTATGGGGTAGATTATGATGAAACCTTTAGTCCTGTTGCTAAGATGTCTACAATTAGGACATTAATTGCTATTGCTGCTTGCAAGGGATGGAAATTATCACAATTGGATGTGAAAAATGCATTTCTAAATGGATACATTGCAGATGAAGTATATATGGAGCAACCAGAAGGCTTCATGGAATCAATTGGATCAGATTATGTGTGTAAGCTCAAGAGAGCTTTATATGGGTTGAAGCAAGCCCCAAGAGCTTGGAATTACAGATTGGTCAAGTTCTTGAATGAATGTGGATTTCAAGCATCAAAGGCAGATAGTAGCTTGCTAGTGAAGGCAAGTGAGAATGGATACATTTACATGTGCATTTATGTTGATGATATTATTGTTACAGGAACAGATGCTCAAGGAATCAATGAACTCAAAAGACAAATAGAGAAGGAGTTTAAGATAAGTGATTTGGGAAACTTATCTTATTTTCTAGGAATGCAGATTGTGTATACTCAACATGGAGTATATGTTTCACAAGAGAGATACTTGAAGAATCTTCTAGTCAAGTTTAACATGGAAGATTGCAGGACCTCAACTACACCATTGGAAGTAAATCATAAATTAAGCAGGTATGGAGGTGAAGAGTTCAATGATATGAAGAAATATCAGGGTTTGGTAGGTAGTTTAATCTATGCTACCTTGACAAGGCCAGATCTATCATATGCAGTAGGTGTGTTGTCACAATTTATGCATTGTCCAAAGAAGACTCATTGGATTGCAGCCCAAAGGGTACTCAGATATATCAAAGGAACCCTAAGTGAAGGTTTGTATTATGGTTTCACTTCTGACACAAGAATCAAAGTGTTTAGTGATGCAGATTGGGCAGGTGACTCAGATGATAGAAGGTCTACTCATGGATATCTCTGTTATGTTGGAGATAAGTTAGTTTCTTGGTGTTCAAAGAAGCAACATACAGTTGCTTTATCATCCACAGAAGCTGAGTATAAGGGAATGGTAGAAGCTGCAAAGGAAGTGATATGGTTGAAGACTTTGATGAAAAGTTTTGAGATTGATCATAGTACTCCAATAATTTTTGGAGACAATATGAGTTCTTTGTATTTGGCAGCTAACCCTGTTTTTCATGCCAGGACTAAGCATATAGAGATTCAGTATCATTTCTTGAGGGAAAAGGTACTAGATAAAGAGATTGAAGTGATGTACACTCCAACAAAAGAACAAGTGGTAGATAGGATGACAAAGATCTTGGATGGACCTAAGTTACAAAGGTTCAAAGACATGGCAAGTATAAAGAAGACAGAGAAAACCTCAATTGATGATTGAGGGGGAGCTGTTGGTGCAGACCAATCACCAATTGAAGGCTTGGAAGATCAAATGATGAAGGAAGAATCAATTCCTAAAGTGTGGAAGAAGATTACATTCAGAGGACAAGAGAAGTGTACACATATGTACATTAGTATAGTCATAGCTGACTTAGATCTTTTGTTTAGTAAGAATCATGTACAAATTTATCTATAAATACTTTGAGAAAAGTCGGGGCAAGTATGAGAGCATATGTGACAATAGTTAGAAGCCAAGATTGAGGAAGTTAGAAGTCATGAGATAGAGGAAAAGTTAGTTGAGTTAGCTCTCATCACTCAACTGTATTTCTTCTGAGTAAATGAAAATTTTTGCGCCCGATATTTCTGCGTGTTCTCCTTCTACAGTAGATCAATTGTGAAATGCTTTTGTACAAGTCTAAGTTGGAAGTTGCTTGACCTCTGTGCAAAGTTTTAGCTTCCAATTGTAATCAGGCTGAGTGAATTAAGTGTAGGAACATTCATATGTGAAGTGTGTTCACAGGTTCCTAAAACAGGCGTAGATTTCGAAGTTAATGTTTTGATCATTTCTCCTAGCACAGTTTAAAGTTTTGCATGAGTGAGGGCTTAATCTTTAAGTTGGAAGATAAGCTACTCATGTCTAGAAGCATTTTGGAAAACGGGTTCTATTCAAGGAGAACCAAGTCTTAAAAGTTACAGGTGTAAAGTCGACTGTTCTGAATGACAGTTTCTGACATAGGTAACTTGAGAAGTTGATTTCTCAAGTTATACTTAATCTTTTGAAGTGATTCAACTTGGAGTAGATGTGCAATCTCTAGGAGATAATTCGTACAAAGTTTCATCAAAAACTTTACACGTTTGATAGGTCAATGTGGAGAAATAGTGCAGCAGACTTTTCTGTGTTTCATCTTCTTCACAGAATTGTTAATCTTTTGATAGTTAGTAATTGATCCTCTAAGTGAGTGAAAGGTTTTGACTTATTCTTGGTATAGAGGTGCTCTAATCACAAGAATAGGTTGTTCTTTTGGAGATTAACACTCTCCATCAATATATAGATTGATAGATTGATAGATAGATAGATAGATAGATAGATAGATAGATAGATAGATAGATTGATTGATAGATTGATATATAGTTTGATAGATAGATAGATAGATAGATGGATGGATGGATGGATAGATAGATAGATAGATAGATAGCTATTTTAGTGTTACAAATAAAGAAGTATGGTCGTATATGTTTTTACAAAAATGATTTTCTTCAAGTAGAAGGAAAATACAAAAATGAAAAATGGAAGCATTTACTTCAGCAAGTATTGGAGGCCAAAAGGGAATCAATCAAAGGAGAATCAAATCCAAAAACTAAATTGTAATAGGAGTGGCTCTCCAAAGTAGTGGAGAAGTTAGGGAGAAGACCTTTCAAACTCATCATGAGATCTCATGGTCATTTGGCTAAAAAATAAGCAACCGAGGACACTCAAGAATAGAGGAAGAAGGCATGGAAGTCCTCTTGTAGCTAGTTCATTTGGTTTGAGTCATTTCGTTCTCTTCACTCTCATAAACTATGTCCAACTGCATACCCATTTCTGGGTAGTCTACTTGTGAGAGACATATCTCTCAATATATGTATCCAATTTTAGAGTTTAAACATTCGTTGGAAATCTTATCTCAATTACTTTCTCTATCAATAATAATTTTATCAAATGCTTTATGTTCTGTTAGTTATGCAGGCTTTAGTGAAGTCCAGTTTTTAGCTTAACTGAGTGGACAGGTTGCCTATTTTGAGGCAAAGCATTGCCAACCCAAAACTACTCCAAATTGAGTGTTTGATAGATCATTTGAAAGCTCAAGTGTCTATTTTGAGTGATCAAAGTTTCAAGTTCATTGCATTTTTCAGTTGGTGCCAATTTTTATTTGAAGGTTAAGTTATTGGCAAAAGTCTGGATCCTGAGAAGATCTTCTATACTTTTCGCTGCGAATAGGAGAGGAATTAACCAAAAATTGGTATCAGTGCATTGGAGTTTGAAGAGGCAAAGTATTTGAGCTGAAGTAAAGCAAAGGAGAAGCTACAAATCAAGGGGGACTTTCGTGAAGTCAAGAAAGAGCGCCACAACATACTTGAGGTAAACTTCAATGTTGGAACTTTTCAATGGATGATTTAGGACAACAAGTTGAGAAGTTAGACAAAGACAATTTTCAATCTTGGAGGTATAGAATGACAAATTACCTTAAAGGTAAAGGTTAATGGAATTTAGTTACTAGAGATGATCCACAACCGGTGGATCTTCAACATTACTCCGGCACAAAGGAGACAATTTGCTGATTGGGAAGAGAGGATACGAAGGGTGATGTTCCTCATCTTGCAAGTTATTTCCAACACTATGATTGGTCATGTGCAAAGCTTAGAAACAGCCAAGGAAGTTTGGGAAGCATTGGAGAAGGTGTATGCTACCTCAACAAGGTCTCGGAGGATGCAGCTCAAGAATGAGCTCAACAACATGAAGAAAAGCTCAAACCAAAGCATTAGTGAGTATACATTGAGGATAAAGGAGCTTCGAGATCAGCTAGCATCAGTTGGGTGCAAGATAGAAAAGGAAGACATCGTCCAAACAACCCTCAATGGCTTGAAGAGTGAAGAAAAGTGGAAGCCCCTCATCACAAACATTCTTTATATAGATCCTCTCCCAACATTCGACGAGATTATACCAAATCTTGTGGCTGAAGAGGTTGCTCAACAAGGAGAAAGGCAACAAAGGTAAGGACAGTCATAGTCAATTGTTATATGTAAAAGGATTCAAGCAAACTCACGGCATTGTCTATGAAGAGACTTTCAGCCTCGTTGCAAAGATGGGAACAATTAGAACCTTGATTGAAGTGAGTGCAACAAGGAGATGGCCATTGTACCAACTTGACATAAAAAATGCTTTTCTCAATGTTGAACTTCAAGAAGAGGTATACATGAGTCAACCGATTCGATTTGAAGATAAAAAACATCCAAATTTTGTTTGTAGATTGAAGAAAAGCTTTGTATGGGCTGAAGCAAGCACCGCTTGCTTGGAATCAAAGATTGGTCGAGTACCTCACAAGGTGTGGGTATAGTCCAACTAGTGCAGATCCCTCTCTCTACATGAAGAAAGAAGAAGGCAAGCAGGTATATATTTGCATATATGTTGATGATCTCATCATAATAGGAAGTAATGTTACAGGAATACAATAGATAAAAAGAAAAATTGGTAAGGAGTCTAAAATTTCAGATCTTGGTGAGATGAAATACTTTTTACGCATTGAGATAATCTATGGGAAAGATGGCATCTACTTGATGCAAAGAAAGTACTTGTTGGATGTTCTTTTCAAATTTTGAATGAGTGAATGCAAACCACTCACTCAACCTATGGACACAAATGTGAAGCTATGCTCAAATGATGGAGAGAAGTTA